>JAVTVJ010000343.1:1040000-1137500 GCA_034509425.1 Eopsaltria australis | reverse complement strand
ATGTGCACAGACTACAGGCTTACATGTCCTGCACACAGTTAAATACAAACACACATTCCCACACAGATGTACACTTACAAAATTATTGGTATCACCTACTTCCAAGTAGCTGGTGTAGCAAAATCAAGCAGTGATAAGTGTTTTCTATGGATAATAATATGCATCTACAAACAGGCTCCCTTCTGCCCCCTTGTTTCACAGAATACTGTGCTCAACTTCCCTTTCCTGGATGTTGCACTGTGCTGATCACTGCCCTGCCTCTGCAAATCCTATTTGAAAATCTCATTTGCAGCATAACTGACAACAAAGGCATTACACGGTGTATGCCCTGCATTTTCTGCACACTATTCCTTGCCTTTGTAAGTTATTTCTAACTTCTAATGAAAATACTGTGTGATCAGTTGATGATCTTTTTTATTTATTAATAGTCTGTAAAATTAAGTGTGTCTAATCAAAGAATAGGTCCTTTCTTAAAAGTGCAAGGTGGAATGCATTAGATCAGTGGTACAAAAAGCAGATGTTCTTTACTGCAGTAGGCCTTTCTTTAGGTACTCTAGGAAACAGGGACTTAAAAATTGAATTGAAGAGGATTTTGAGGTGCAATCACTCCCAGCCACTGCAAGAAGCAGAAATCCTCCTGAGAGATACATTTTCTCTGCATTTGTTTCCAAACTGTAATTCTGTTCCATGATTAAAACCAAAAAAAAAAAAAAAAAAAAGAAAGGAAAATTATTTGATGTTTCAGTTTCTCAGGGCAGCTTCTGAATAATTACATGCAAAATGATCTATTAGGTATTTATTGAAAATAGTATTGCAAAGCACAAATGTGCATCTTTTTTTCAGGAAGGTCATTTTTTAAAACATCCTTTGTAGCTGGTTCACTGACGTCCAGGGGTTTTTGCCATCCACACGGCACACATTTTTTTGATTATGTAGATTTTTTTTTTCCTCCTCTATTGCAGTTTCATATGCAAAGCATGCATCAGCCACATCCATGCTATCTCCTAAAGCAGTCATTCTGAAACCCAATCTGGGGACAGTGCAGACTAAATAAAATTTCATTTTGATTTGGCCTCCCGCTGAGAATGGGACTGCTTTGTTTCAGCCGACAGAACCAGCAAGCCAGAAAGGTATGTCCTGTTTTGCATGGCTGATGGTGTGACTTGAGGATCACAATCAGGCCGTTCATGCTCTCAGGGCTCGGCATCTCATCCACATCCTGTACCGTCTTTCTCTTTTCCTTGCCATTTGCTTTCCTTCTGTGCCGCCTGCCGTCTACCTGCAGGGCAAAGCTATGGCAGACCCTCACACTATTGTTTACTTTGGCATATGTTTAATAGCTGCATGGCTGTTTCAGGGTAGGGTTTGTCTATTCCCCCCCCTCCCCTTCCCCTCCCGCCCCCTTCCCCCTTCGCCTTTGTTTTTTCCCTTCCCCATCCACATTCACTTTCCTTATTTTCTAGGTGTTGAATACACAAATACTGACTTAACAGAAAATTATGTAAGTACCGCTTGCAATGCTTCAGAGATTTTACTAGGAGATCTGTAAAGCAGAATTTTATTGTGAATCTGAGGAAATATTTAACAGCTTTGAAGGACTTCATTTTTCGTAGCCCTTTAGAGATGTTTAGGCAGAAAAGGAGTCACACATTAGTTTAGTAGAAAAAAATATAAATAAAAACACTCTTAGGAAGGGGTCTGGCTGCTTTGCCATCTTCACATGCCTTGCAGTTACAGCTGCAGCGTTTGGCATGGGGAATATCAGTAAATATTTCTTTCTCTAAATATTAGTGTTTATCTTAAAGCCAGTTTGCATTACAAGAGAGAATGTACAGCACTTTCCTTGCTGCTGCTGCCCCATCTTATGGAGGAGGTGCTGGCAATGTGGAATGACCTCTGTTTTAGCCTCTGGAGCATCTTTTGGTCAGGGCACCAGGACATCTGAAAGACTCGTTATGATGCAAACTTACTCCTCAAAAAGTGTATTTCTCTGATAAAGCTGTGCTATCTCCTGTCTTTGATTATTTTTGGGGGGAGGAAAATAGTTTTTAATATGAAATAAAATTAGCATAACATTTACCTCAAACAAAGGACAAATTTTAGTTTTGCTCACAGTTTATTTTAATATAGATAATGTCCTGTTTTCTTTGTACTACAATTATAACTCCAAAGAAAAAATAAAAACTAAAAAATTTAAAAAAAAAGAAAAAAAAGTAGCATGTTTTACAGAGCACTGACATCATAAGCAAATTTATATCTTCATGGTGGTTTACAAACACAAAATTATGATTTTTGTGTGCTACATGCCTTTGTGGTAGGTGATATTAGTAGCAGCAGGTTATTCAGCAAAGTCTGATGGAATGTAGATGGTCAATTACTTTCTGCTCAGTTTAGCAAGTTTTATTCACAGCTTTTATATGTTGCTTCAACTCCACATCTTTCATCAGTTTCTCAGTCTCCAAGATGGCCAGGGATGCAGGGCCTTGGCAAAACCACACAGATCTTTGCATGGCAGAGTTTTGTGACATGAAAATTCTCTTTCTTCCTAGCTTCTTTAATTAAAAAATAAAAGGATAAAAAAATTTAAAAATGTGTGTGTTGGGGAATGAAGGCAGATCCAACCAAAGTTTAAAGGAAAAGAGGTAAAAATAAGATAACTCACTGGCCTCCATGTAAGGGAGGGTAGGCCAAATTTGAGTTTCATCTACATACATTCACCTTGATAAACTGCTACAGGATTTCCTGCACCTGGCAAGATCCAGCCCTTCATATTCTGTTATTCAGAGATATTTACAAAGTCAAATGGAGTTTAAGAACAACTTAAAGAAGCTATTTGTAGTGGTTTCACATTTTCTTTTAAACATGTGAAGCTGTACAGTAACTACAAAGCAGCTAAATTTATAAGAAATCAGAGTTACAACTTTTTGAAAGGATACAGTGGGGAAAATGATCAGTTCTGTGGGTTTTCACTCAGTATCTCTAATTCTCCTGCTTCACCCTTCAGGTATGATTGGGAAGTTTTCCAAGTTACCAGCTCTGCATTTTAATCAGAGTTTACAAAAATGAGTTCCAACTTTATATTTACCATAATTTCATTTTAACAAATAAATACAAGTTTTAAGAAAAACTAAACTCAGCTTTTTATGACAGGATAATCCAGTTTGTTTACATCAGAACTCACAGTCCTGGCAAGGTTTTTTTTGCACAGAGTATTTTATATTATGTCAATAGCTGAATTGAAAATAAAAATAGATTAAATAAATAGTTACGCATGTATCAATTGGAAATACATGCCATTTTAATGTAAAATACTCAAGGAAATTATCAGAAGTATCGTGTCTTTATTTGTGGGCATGTACTACTTTTTAAACAAGTGATATTCATTATGGTAAAGTAAAATAATCTTAACAGAATGTGCTTACTGTTCTGGATAGCTTTTTTATTAATTATCTAACTGTTGTGTTTAACCAGGAATTAATGCAAACTTTATTCTGGTGCTCTTAGAAAATCAAAAATCCTTTTTTAGAGTGGTTTATTAGAGTCATATCTTGTAGTCACATTCTGAGTAAGTAAAAAAAGTGAGTGGGTTTTGGAAGTTAGTCTTGCATTTATCACTTCCACAGAAAGAAAACTGTAAAAAAGATCAGCCCAAAGTCCAGAAACAGAAGCTTCAACAAAAAAACAACAACAAAAACAAATAAACAAAAAAAGCAAACCAAACAAACATTAGCAAAACAAAATAAAAAACCAAGATATTTGGACATGTAACAGATTTACTTATGTGTATAATTTTTTTAATACAAAGCACTTATTAATTCTAAGTTCTTTCATTTTTGTCTCACTTTTTTTGCTTTACCTGAAAGAGGTGATGTGGCCGAGATAGGTCATATATCTGCCCAGAATCCTTTGGAAAAAACAGATCATCTCAAACAGAGAATATGTAGCAAATAGAAAATTCATTAAACACACTTAGGAGACGAGTGCTTACTTGCTATAATACATATACATATACATGTATGTAAATTGGCTCCATGATGCTAGTGTGTGTGTATATACATATATATATACATGTGTAAATGTCTTTGTACAAATCCAGAGAATGAGAGAGAAAGGGATGGAGGACACTGTCACAAAAATTCCTGGGCCCCGCCAATGTCACATGGGCAAGTATTGTTACTGTGACAAAAACTTGCATGACCTGTACATTTGCTGTTCTCCAACCTATCTGAATTTCTCAGCAACTCCACAACTGACTGTCTTAGGAAATTCTCCTGGAATAAATTCATGGTTGTCTGATGTTAGTATCTGCTTAAAAACTTGCTGAGGTCAGTAGGATCCCACACATGAAATCTAACTGCAAGTTCAGGACTTAAAGTTTTGGTAGTAGTCCTTTGGACAAGCCAAAACTAAGTAACATATTTTGAGAAAAAGATGGCAGAATTCTGTCATAACTCTGGACTTGGAACCTGCCACCAGAATTAATAGACAACTCATTCTCATTCAACTCAAACCCCTTTACTGATGTTCTTGCTTTATACACCTGATTTGACCAACACCAATAAAAAAGGTCTAAAAATCTGGGAGAAGATACTATAAAATTGCATATCAAAGGGCAATTGACTAGCAGCAGATACTATAAAATTATATATCAAAGGAAAGCAGTAATATCCTGTCAGCAAGTATGAGCATAGGAACCCATTGTGTTCACAGTCCTACAGGGTTAAGGAGCAGAATTGCTTTACTTTGGGATATTTTTACCCAATAGTGTTTAGATACAATAAAAGCAAAACTCAAAGTTAGATATTTTTTTTTAAATAAGAGAAAAGTTAATCATAGGCTTACTGATCAAGTTCACTGAAGTGACAGAATGTTGAAAAAATTAATGCCATTGCTTAGCCCTTCATTTGATAATGTTTCAGGCTTACAGAAACTTCACAAAAAAAAGCAAAGCCGGGGCTTTCTTAGCTTTAAGGATGTATTCTATACTATAAGAAGGTATTCTTTCTATAATTATTGTTTTAAATAAAAATTTAATAAAACAAGCTAAGTAACTGATCAAATGTCTGAGTGTAAACTGAAAATGAGCTTTGGACCAAAGCTACAGAAACCGAGACAACAAGCTGGCATTAACTTTGATTTGGAATAGAGGCAGAACGAAAGCTTAGCCCAGAAGCTACTGAGAAATCTAATATTTCCTGAGTGGGGGGAGAAGGAAGTTTGGAAACTGTAGGGAAAAATTGACCAGAAAATCGTGTTATTTGTAACCTATACGCACCAGTGGGATTTCCACCACCGGGATGACTTTCTCAGAAAAAAGTTACACCCAGGCAAACTGCTTCTAAGAAGTACATTTTGACAGATATTCAAAGAACAGAAGTCCTGGCAAAGCACATCTTGAAAGATATTCTAAACAAAAATGCATAATAGCCTCCCATGTAACCGGGAATATAAATGTGACAAAATGTTATTGATTATATTAAAAATAAAATAGAAACTGTGTATTAGTCAACTATTTTTCAGTCTTTTCTTATTAAAGGTTGAAAGAATATTTTTGTCTCCAAAATAAGGGTTAGATGGAAGAAATTACTAGCAATGTCTAATGGATGTTATATAGACCAGAAATGGATTACAGATTAATAAAAGCATCCTCTCCTTCATTAAGTGTTCTTTACCCAATGGGGGTGGAGAAGGTTAGGTTATGGCAGCATTATGTCCTCACAATGAAAATGCATTTAATCTCCTAGTGTCTACTGCAATTGGTAATTCATTGTATATAATTTTCTTTATTTTTGAAACCCTTTCCATCTACCAGCTGTCTGACAAAAACAAGCATGAAACATTCTGAAAATAAACTTTTGAAGATATTTGCATTCAATGGGAAAATTCCACTACTAAAAGAGTATTCATTATATTTTTCTAGTGATGGACAAATCTCAGAAGATTCAGATGATTGTTTCAAACATGCATAACAATATCAATATTTGTCTATGGTGTTTCAAAAAACTATACCTGTCTTCATTTTATCCAGGAACCTCCAAATAATCAGAATTTTAGTTGTTCATTAATGATGTCTAGTTTTACTTCTGTCCCCTCCTGAGGTTCCTTTACTTTATCAAGCAGAGAAATATTCCCTCATGGGTGACAGACTACATTTCAGAAGAAATTAATTCCTTTTCCAATACATGTTTCTTTCAGGAGTAACCCACAAAATCTTGATGCAGAGAGCAGCTACTGGAGGTACTAAGAAACATTTTCTTCCATAGGTTTTTTTGATTGGTTGGTTGGTGAGTTTTTTCCTTCTCTCTCCACTCAATAAAAATTTTCCTAGGTATGTATAGGTAATAGAAGGTGATTTCTGCACCTTAAAATGGGAACAAGAGAGCTAATGCCATGGAAATATTTACAGTATTCTTATAATCTCTCCTTATTTTCAAATGGGAGATCCAAAGTAAGCCAACCACCACAACAAAATAAAACAAAAAATATAACCTAAAAACTCCTCTAAAGGATATGGCTAAATAAGATCTAACATTATGTCAATTCTTTTGGCCGTACTGCAAATTATAAATAGATTTTTATCTAATGGAACTGAAAACTTGGAGCTATTTTTAGAGGGTTTGGGGGGAGAGAAGGGATCTGATTTTTTGTGATTCTTCTCTCTTTCTCTTTTTTTTTATTAAAACATTCAGTTAAGGTCCAAATTTGCACTTTAGGGAGGTAAGACAAAAAGACTAAAAGCTGTTTTAATAGGATCAGCTAAAATGGCAAAATAGATCTGGGTGTTAGCAGGTTAACAATGATAACTCACCTTAAGGTCCCTAAAAATAGAAGTGAAGGAAGCACATCAGTAGTGAAGAGCAAGGGGGCCAGAACAAAATTCTAAAGATCCCCATAATTAACTGGCAGAGGGTCATATGAACACTTATTAAAATGCAACAAAGCACAACGGGGTGTCTCAAAGATGGAGTTTCAATCTCAGCTGTGAATTTCTTGGTTTTCTTGGTTCTAGACAGGCCTGCCATGTTATTTAAATAAATACTTTTCTCTACATAATACCTTTGAGAATTTGGGGAGAATTTTCATACTAAAGGGTTAAGAGGGTTGTTTATAGACAATTCAGGGGACAAGCCTCCTTAGAAAGTATAGGAAGAATGATATTATGCTTATATTTTAACATATATCTCTATCTGATATTGAAATGCTGTGAGATCAATGCATCAACTTACCTTCCAGTTTCAAAGGCAAGTCTTGAGTAAGAAACAGTGTTTCCCAGAGCAATATCCCTACCTTACCCTAATGTTGCTAAGTACTACACATTGTCAACTCCTCCTTTCAGAGAATGAATACAACATTCTTTAGCTGCCCCTATCAAATAATTTTGATGAGGAAAAATACATGTCCAGGCAGTACATGTAGATCGACTATCATGAAAAAAAAAAAGGATTTTATGGTTTTCTTGGCCATAAATGTTGCTTTTTAGCACAAAACAGATCTGTGTTTTAAACCACAAAGTCCATCTAATTTCACCGACTTTAACACCATTCTAATTTGGCTGATCTGTTTTGGGTTTGAGTTTAAAAGTGTTGCTGGAATTGATTGATTAAAGATAACCGAAGGCAGAGAGAAGTGTGGGAACCTCTGAGACACAGGAGATCCAAAGGGGACAGAACAAAGGTAGGGCAGGAGGAGGATGAATACTTCCTCACTTTTAAGAGCAGAGGGAAAACTGTGCTTCATTTTCTAACACTCAAACATGTTGTATGCTATACATTTAATATATGGGCTATATAAAGGTTTTGGAACGAAGTATAGCCCAGGGTACGTTCTTACATCATGATTTACAGGTGTTTTCTCATATCATATTTTGTTGGCATAATCTGAGAATGAGTAGCTGCTCTGGCTGAAGTCCTCAAATACGCTGTTTCATGGCAGCGTAAGTTTGTTAGTGTATTTGACCAGCAGGCTTTTCTCTATCCCAGGAGAATTTTAAAGTGCAGTACTGTTTAGCTGCTCATATGTAGGAGGGGTTTTCTGGTTTCTTTTTTTCTTTAGTAAGTAAAATTATGGCATCTTGGATTTTTTAATTCCTTCATAAATTATTTTAAGTTTTCCTTACATATGTGCATACCCCCACACACATATTTACCACTTGGAGGACAAGTTGGATAAAGCAGAAGTGTAATATCACACCTCCACTCTCCTGAATGAAGGATTGGCCGTCAGTGGATACCCAAAGTGCTGTTTACTCCCTGGAACACAAAGAACAAAATGCTCTATAGGCAACTGTCAATAATCTGGCCTCAGATCCTCATTGCTGTGTGACTCCTAGTTCTCTTGCAGTCATGACTCAAGCAGCAGTATTGTGGTACACTGACAAAAAGGATCCTAATCTTCCAAAACCGTGCCCTCCCCACCCGTTATGTTGAAAGGCATTCAAGTAAACCCTGCCCCCAAATGTGCAACTACAGCCCATGATGAATGCAGTGTGCAGCTTTCTAGTGGGAAAAGCAGGGGTTGTAGTTTGTTTAAAATGGACTGGTTTTTGCTTCAGTGAAGGAGGAAGTGAACTAGGAGAATAGGAGGAAATGAGAGAAACAGTCATGAGAAGGGTCCCAAACAAAGCAGAGACAAAAATCCTTGGGAGATAGAATTGATTATGTATGTTAAAGTAAAAGAAAGCTAATGAAGGGAAACTTTTTTTCTCCAGCCTCTCATATGATTAAGGGGACAGAATTTTGTGCAATCTTTCTACCAGGTTTGCTCCAAAGGTTATACTGCACTTGTTTTGGCCACTCCTCAAAGGCTGCCGGTCTATGGGAACATGAGTATCTGAGGATCCATTTGAACCAGAGATTCACAAACACCTGTCTGAAATTCACCTCTTCTCTGTATCACTTGTGCATTTTCTGGTCAAAAGAGAGATCTCCTCAACCTTCTCCTTATGTCCGTGAATCCTTCTCATCTTTGCTTCAGGTTATCTAAGAAGGGTGAAATTAAAGAGGCAAGATGAAAGAGACAAGTCTTTGTGCAGTTCTGCTAAGAACCACAAGAAACACAGGTGTAGTTACAGCATGGGACTCATGAAACCAACATTCAGTACTTCATGTGGATAGAGTGGATCTCATGTCATTTTGTTCTCTCAGTTTCGACAAGCACATTAGAAAACAAGATGCTCCTAATATGGACTGGTTCCTGAAATCAGTATTGTAATAAATGCACCTTCCTGAGTCAAGATTCTGGAAAGTCTGTCAATAGGAATAGGAAAATCTTACCTAATTTCCTTGAGTAGAGATGCAGATTTCCTCCAATATCTTCACAGTTTCCTCTGAGTCTCTGGTTGTATTTTACCTTCAGGTGAGACAACAGAATATCCCATACACTACTTCCATTAAAAAGCTCATTATCTCCCAATCCTCTGCTGGTCCTCACCAGTATCTCAGCTCTAGATATGTTTATACATGTTGGTTTTCACTGATCCTAACCTACAATTTTTTCCCTAGGTTTTCTCTCCATAGTGCCCAAAGCTGCCTTTGACAGTCACATTCTGTGAAAAGCCACTATGCATTTAAAAAATTTTAATTCATAGCCCTGCAAAAGAACAGATATGTTTTCCTGTTCTAAGAAAAACTCATGAGCACTAATGATTTGTTCAGTGTTTCGAGGCACTCACAATTCATAAAGATGTAGCAATGAGCTGCCACCCAGAAATCCTGGATAAACAGCCACTCCCTATGCATAGGCTACCTTTATAGTGCATGATCTACAGACCCAGTGATCCTAGACCAACTTGTTACATCATACATGGACCACATACCCTCACAGCCATGGTAGCCCGACTTATTTGGTATCCCAGGCAAACCACAATTTTCCTGGGAGGAACAGGTAAATCTTGGTTGAAACTGTTCCTCTAGCCCAGGTTTATTCATAGAAAGAGAGAAACTCTAACACATGAACCATGCTATGTGGCAGGTGTAGAGCATTAAAGCCAAGTCAAAGTTTGAGTACAAGTCTTCCATAAGGCATGCCTTCCCTGCAAAGCTCCTTTCTCTTGGCCTTTTTCCAGCTCCATAATATCTGCTTCAGTCTGCAGAAGAATTCAAAACACTCTTTGTCTTTCAAGCCAGAGAGAAGACCTCAGTGCAGACTCTCAATTACTGGTCTGTCGCAGCACAACAGAACCCCTCCTCTGAGATTTCAGGTTCCTTCCTGTCCTCCTGGAGCACAAATTCACCAACATTCCATCTATTCAGTCTGCACTGAGTTACTTCCTAGCAGATGCTTGTAAGTGGAAGGAGAACAATCCTGGGAAAGTCATCCTGCAGGCTTGGCTACTTCACAGAAGGAAATTTCCAGGGAGAATTAATTTCCTGGTCCTTTTCCTGTCAGTAGAACAGGATTCCTCAGCACCCTCCCCACACTGAAAGGAGAGTGAATATTTTTGGAAGGTTCTTTCACCTTTCTTTTCATTAATG
Organism: Eopsaltria australis; assembly: GCA_034509425.1. Lineage (NCBI taxonomy): Eukaryota > Metazoa > Chordata > Aves > Passeriformes > Petroicidae > Eopsaltria > Eopsaltria australis. Next base: position 1,127,028 of record JAVTVJ010000343.1, on the reverse strand, counting down.
GCTTCCACACATTAAGTGTCTGGTCTCTGTAGCTCTCACAAAAACAAACCATTTCTCACTATCTGTACATATTATACAGCACAACCTAGAAACACAGGAAACAGGACTCTCTTCATCAGTTAGTCCATGTAAATAGCAGGACCTTGAAAATGCCTGAAAGATATCTGCATGATTTGTTCTTGAAATCTCCCAGCGGTGGAGATCCCACAGCCTCCTCAGGTGAGGTGAGTGTTCTTCCCCAGTGCTTAACTTTCCTTACAATTACAATTTTTTTCCTAATGTTTAACCTAAATCCCTCTTGCTATGATTCAAAGCTATTATTTCTTGTCCTATCCACATTGGGCTTGTCATACAGATTATTCACTTTCTCTTACATATCTCTCAGCTGCTATCATTTCTAACTCCATCTTCTTTACTTACACATACAGTACCCTCACTCTTCATTCAGAGGTCTTGTTTTCTGGTCATTCTCATTCTTTTCTAATATCTGCTCTCCAAATAGTTCACATCTGTTTTTAAGGACAATAGTCAAAAGTAGACACAGTACATCACTGGAAGTGTCACTGGTTGCAAGCGGAACTCAGATCATGGTTATGTTCTTTCTTCCCTGAGAAAAAGGTATTTTATTTGGTATAATCCACAATGCATCTGCTCTTCTGGCTGTAAAGGGTTGCTACCTAATAGCAGTTGGATTTTTAACACACTGTTTAGGCAGTTAAGGAATGGTTTTTTAATATTTTTAGCATTTTAAATGCTCTCCAAGCAGTTCTTGTAGGATTTTGTAATTATTAATATTTGCAACACTGCTGTAAAGAAGAGAAATATTGTTGCCATTTTTCCAATGAAGAGGTTGCAGGTCTGCAAAAAGTGCTTTGCAAAGGAAAATTTTTTCTTGTGCCTTGTGAGAAGAAAAAGCATTGCTGGATTCTTCAGTACAGGGTTCTGCAGTGCATTTGAATTCTTCTTACACAAAATATGATTATTCAATGAGTGTGTTCATAGTGCAGATTTCCAAGCCAAGTCTCTCTTCTTAAGGGCTCTCAAAGGTGCTTAACTGTAAGCTCATATGATTAATATTTTGTTCATTTCTGCATTTTTCCATTTAAGTACTTAAGTTTTGGTCTTTCACATGCTCCAGAGCACTTTGCCAATTTTATCCCTCTTGGGACACTTGGTCAAGGAGAAAGACAGGATGGCAGCTGGAGAGGATAGGATCAAAAAAGAACCTGAGGGAGAGGTTTCAACACTGAACAGAGATAAGAAGAAACATCCATCTTTAGGTCCTACCAGATCCAGAGCATGGATTTTTTTCTTAGTTTTCTTAGTTTACAGTATCATTTTAATGTCAGCAAACACCTGAAACCCACTTCTGTCTTACTTCCCTCTTATGGCTGATTCACCAAAAAAGGTTGGTAATATTTTATTGCTACTAGGTTTTCAATAGCTTAAATGACAGAGGTCTTCATTCTGCAGCAGAGGCTTCCAGCTTCAAAAGGACGCGTACAAATCAGAATGGTTCTGTCTAACCTCATTTGTGCCATGCCTAATTTCTTTTTCCTTTTCTTTTTAATCTTAATTTATGTGTTCTATGCATTATGTGAACAGATATGCATTGTAAAATGTGCTATGACATCAATTTCCAGCACTGCTAGGGTTTTTGCACATGGTGCAATCTGGTGCTTTAGTGGCATGTTCTCATGTGACATAAATTGAAATCACAGTGGGTCATAATGCAGCACAACAGGTGCATCAAAATGTTTTAAATGGTTTCTATTTTCTTTTTTTTTTAAATCAAGTCAGAATCAAGAACAATGGCAACCATTAAATTCGTTCTGCATAGCAGCTGGAAAGAGGATCAGGGAGAGGATGCTTTTTGCTGTTTGCAATGGGGATGCAAATGTAGTTGTGCAGTGTAAACCACATATTTTTTTTCTTTCATGTGCTGTGATAAAAGTAGTTTTCTTACCAGTATAACATGTTTCATTAATACAATGTTTAAATAATTAAATACAGCAACTCTGGAGGCGATGGCTAAGATAAAAGTTTGTAGGCAATCCATTATTGTGATCAGTCCTTCTTAAAACCCATGGAGATACAATTTAGTAATTTAACTTCTGAAGTCAGTTGTTTAATAAACTATTACATTTTAATATGGTTTTGTTCTTGTCAAAGGGAATGATTCATTTCCCCTCTGTCAATTGTTCCATCTGAAGTTATTAGTGCTTCCAGGGTTGAGGGGGTGCAGGGTTCCTGTTTGAATATCACTACTGTGCTGTTCCCTTTCTCTAGACATTACCACTGGAATGTTACATGAGTGATCTTTAGTGGTTATAATTATTTTGTAGGCAAAGTAACTACGATCATTTGTGTCTTCAATATTGATATATTTCATTAAGTTTAAGTTTGTTGGCAGAGAGCAAGATACTGGTTAAAGGGAAAATATAATTAGTTGTACTAGGATTAAATGTATATTAGTATAGTGTAATAATGGATGTCCCAGAAATAAACCTGGCAAAACAATTAAATAGAGGGAATATAACAATAGATAAACCACACAATGCCTCTTCTGCTATTTGAGTTTTTAAAAACATTTGTTTGCTCCAGTTTCAATATGAGCCTCTCGTTCATTTTCCTTTATTAAAAAGAAAAACTTTTGTAAGAAATATATTTTTCAAAGAAATGAAGGATGTGTTTCTATTTATTTGTATTTTATTTCTGTGTATTTGTCCCTTCCTATGAAGATTTTAGTTACACAATGTTAGGGTGTAGGTTTAGTTTTGTCTGCTGGGCTCCTTCTGACATTTGCTGCCGACTGATAACACAGTGCTAGAGACAGACTTGGTAATCAGTTAGATCATTTTCCATATACCCGTCCATTACTGATAGCAATTAAAGGTGGTGGACATTTCCATGCTACTTGTGCACAGAACAGCCAAGGGAGGAAAGACCAGGACAGCAGGACCTGCTGTGCCTTGTGCTGATCACTGCCACTCACCTGCTGTGGGGACTGTCATAGTGCAGGGTGACAGGTCTGTGAAGATTAGGGAGCAAGGGCCTTTCCACAAGCATTTGGTTATCACTAGCCTTGGTGACACCTGGGATTATTTGTGGCCAAGTCCTTCACCACAGCACTTACAGTTCTGAGATAAAAAGCACGCACCAGGGTCCCCACCGCCTCTCCAGCTGAGATGGAAATTGGCATTATTTGAAATTCAAGGAGTTTTTACTGTACACAGGAATAATCCAAATGTGGAACGGGATTTGTTATTAACTGTAAATCCCCTTTCCCTTAAGAAAACCAGAGTAAATGCAGGAAATAAGCTCCCATTTATATACCATAGAGACAATGCTTCATTGTCACTTATATTTTAAAGTCACAAGTGAAAAGTAAATGGAAAGTGGGAGCAAATATCAAGGTGTCAGTGGCATTGATCCTTCCACAGTGCAGTCAATAGAAATTTTGTAGCTTACTTACAACCAATGAGAGACAGCTTACATATAGAGGATATTTGATGGTTTATTCTTTAGAACATATGTTAGTCTGTACCCAAGTCAAAAAGGTGGGGAAAGACTTCACCTCTTTTTTTTTACTATTAGCTCTATAAATTTCATATTTATTTACTCTTTACATTGCAGTATTTTAATAAACTTTTAAATATTTATTCAAACACACAAGTAGGAACCTATGTTAGAGTAATTCCAAAAGTGTATTTCCAGAATACCTGAAGGTTATTGTCACTAAGTACTTATGAGGCAGGCAAGGTCTTAAAAAGGAGCTACAAACAGGATACTAGAAAAATTTTGATCAGTCCAGATTAACTCCATTATCATCAAGTTTTCCTTCACTGGGGATCATTCCCAAAAACATTATTATTCTCCCACAGAGATGTGCAAACTCTCAGACAAAAAATAACTTTCCTTCCTCGCATCTATTTCTTCCTTTTAAATTTTATTTAGGACTGCATGTGCCATAGCCTGCCTGGGGTCCCACATGGCAAAAGCCATCCTGGTTCTCTCTGTCTCCTGACACAGAATTTATTGCAGATGTAGTGTATGCTATCAAACCCACATAGCCATTCAGTCTCTAAAAGTGGTCCTTAGCATTGCCCATTCTGCTTTTCTATCATTTGTGTTCCAATTAATTTCCCTTTTCTTTGACAGTCCCATAATTTCAGCCCTACAGGAGACCATAGGCAGAATACACTTGCTGTAGAGTTTCGGCTTCAGACAAAGGGGAATCTTTTCTGTAAGAATCTGCATGCATTACTGAACACCCCCTTCCCACAGTGGTAATATCTTCTCTCTTTTTTGGACACTATCTCAAACTCTGTGACCCATATAGACGTTTTCTTCCAACACCTAAATTGCATGCACTGGACTCATACTGGGTAATCACACTGAGCATTTGTGTCCTAGGATTATTTGTCAATTCCATTGTTATCTTGTTTGGCATGGTTCTGTCTTGCTTCTTGTTCCTGTGATGCTGCAGAACTGCGGGCATGCACCCTGTTGCATGCTGCAAAGAGTACAAACCCATATTTATTTTAATATTATTATCTCTGTTAGCATTTGCTTGCTTGTTATGTCCTATGGGCTCTAAAAAGATGTTTTCTGCGTAGGAGAATGTAGGTGCAGAAAAAAGTTAATTTAGAGAATGTAGGTGCAGAAAAAAGTTAATTTACTATCAATATGCTAGTTAGTGTGAATGTCTGCCAAACTGGATCTCCCTTTTTTCCAAACTGACTTTGGATATATACATATAAATTTTAACAAACTCCTATACCTTGCATTTGTAATGCTAGAGGTATTTAGCGTGTTCACAACAGCAAAAACTTCCTTGTTTTTTAAAAAGTGGAGACATAAGAAACAGTGGTGTTCTTGATACCTATGCATCACTTTCAGCATGATGGTATCCTAGGCACTGGCATAATAGAGGCATCAGATAAAATAATAATACTCAAATGATGTTTGTAAAGTTGAGCTCGTAAATGTCAAAGGTGATTTGAAGTGGACAAGAGTGAGTCTTAACAAATCAAGTAGGGGCTGCTGGCAATTGTTTCTCTTCTCAGTTCTTATTGAAACTAATATTGGACAAATTGAAAGAGTGATTGCCTTAGAGCCTTTGCAATGTCTTCACCAATCTGTTGCCCATTTCCATAAAAAATGGGAGTGAAAATGGCAGCTGACTTCTTTTGACCTCTCTCAATTTCACAGGAGCTCCTGTCGGAGGCCTGAAAAAGCAGGTTTTGAAGCAGGCCATTATCTTTCATAGCAAGTTAGTTGCAGAGAAATTGAAAAATATCAGTCAAATAATCTATTTAGACTTGGTTCTTCTGTATGTACTATGATGTGAATGGAAGCAAACCAGAAACAACAACAACAAAAAAAAAAGATCAAAAACAAAAAACAAACAAAAAAACAAACCAAAAAAAGAACAAAAAAAAGAAAAGGAAAAAGATAAAATAAAAAACCACAAACAAACAAACAAATAACAAAAACCATGAAAAACAAAAAAAAAATCCAACCTGAAAGTGGATGAACAAGAGGAGTTAGTTCCTTTACCAGGCTTTTTATGTTTTGTTTTGTCAAATTCCTTTTCTGCACTCTGTCCTCATGATTTGATTGTCAGCATCATAGCAAGATAAGATGCTATGCAGAGTCCCTGAATCCTAGTCCTCCTTATCTTCCTGACTAATTGGTTTCTACTCTGATAGAATCATGGACCAATGGCTCTCTTGTTCCATCTGAATCGCTAACTCGTTGTCTTTCCATCTAGTATCTTTCCCTAGGTTCAATGAGGTGTCACCACTTTCATTCCATAAAGTAGTGGCAGAAACACCTCCTTCTTCTAAGATTTGGAATCATGAATATTTTCTTCTTAGATACTTCCAATCCCACTAAAGTTTCTCTTCTTTACAAAGGCCAAGCACACACAGAGGTGTGCTGATGCTTAGTTCCTCCCAAATTCATCTGTAACCAACAACAGAGATATTCATTTCCCTTGAAAACAGGTTAATTTATCTAGCACAGAATTTACTCTTAGGAATTTTGTTTCTCTTCTTATTCTCCTAACCTTCACTTGTCTTTAAAATACTTTTAATTAGACAGAGAACTGGAGCATCCATAAGTTTGGGGAACCCTTAAAACCCTTGGGACCACATTCTATGCTGCAGATCACTCGGTCTAGCTGGGACTACTCAGCAAACACCAGAATGCACCAAGTGAACAGCTTGGACCCTATTTCCGCCTCAGTTGTCTTCCATCAGGCTGATTCTTTCTGTCTATACCCCATCTTGCTCAAAGGTATCAAGGTCCTGTAATCATCTCTTGCCTCCCACATCTTCCAGTAATACATCTCTTTTATCCATTCTCAGATTAACTGTGGGGTTTCAGAAGTTCTCTCAGAGACTATCACCCTGCTTGGGTTTCTAGTTCTAACTTTCTCTGACTGCTGTTTAGTCACTAATCTATTCTTGTCTTTGTGAAGCAGATATCTCTCAGTCTCCTTTCACAGAAACTAGGCACTTCATACAGAAAACCGTGATTTCTTCTGAGAAAGGTGTTTAACCTTTTTTGAATCAGAGTCACAGATGATTCTTCTTGGCTTAGTTTCATGGCTAGAGGTGCCCAGGTGCCCTTTCTTAAAATTTCATTTGCTTCTAAACATAACCTTTCCTGGTGTGAGTCTTAAAAAAGACATATTTTTTTGTCTTTAGAATATCTTAACTAAAGAATTTGGCTGAAATTTCAAGGTTAGAGAGCTGTTACTGAAAATAAGATTTATCTGGTAGTGAGTTCTGGGTTATTTAATGTAGTGTGATTGCTGTATCAGAAGAAGATTCTTCAAGAAAACAGATGCAGTGTTTTTCAGCAACAGAAAAGAAAATCTTGTTTCTTACTGTGTTCGTAGAAAGAAACAACTTTGACTTTGAAGAATCCTTCTCACTTTTTTGCCTTCTTCTATTGTGAATCTTCACCGTGTTTAACTAAGGACACAAACTTACTAGAGATAGTCAGACAAAGAGTACCAGACTCGTTTGGCTTCTATCAGCAACCGTAGGATAGAGCCAGGGAAGAAACTGTGTGATCAATAAAGACACTAAAATAGTAAACCCAGAGACAGTTACAGCTGCCATTCTAAGACCCACTGGAGATAAGTTATTTACTGATTGTGTCATAAAGTCATAATACCACAGCAGCAGCTCAAGCTTTCTGCAGAGCTGTCCTAATTTCCAGTGAGTTGTCACATGGTTGATCTGTTACAGCAAAATAGTCTTCTGTAACTGGCAACCATCAGGTGATGTGCAGCAACTGAGTCAGACCATTTCTTTGACTCCTGATTTCAGAAGAGTTAATCTTCATGAAGGAGCTAAGTTTAAAGGTACATCACTGTGGTTATATGTGCCAAGCTCAAAAGTCAACCCATATTTTTCCAGTTTTCCCCTACTGTATGGCTTTTCTCCAAATTATTGGTTTATTTTCATTTAATTTATTTTTATTTTGGTTTTTTGGACTTTAGGACATCAGGGTTATCTAACTACTAAGGGATAATATAACCAGAATAGGTTCCAACAAATGCTATTCTCCTTTTTAAAGATTAGGTGTTGTGGATCTACAGAATTTGCAGACTGAATATCATTATTTCACTCACAGACAACCTTCTATTCCCATGAGACTGTAATATTAACCTCCTACTTTTCTGTCTGTCCTTTCTAAACTCAGACTTTTTTTCTCTACTCTCCCCACAGTGATTCGGAGAATGACTCCGCTCTGATCGGAGGTTCTGACTAGTCAGAATCTAACTGTGGCAATACGTATTCATAAAGACGTGTCTAAACCTAAACCTGACCAAGGTTTTTATTTCTGCAATCATTAGTTCACTGCATGATACAATGCATGCATATTTCATATTTGTTTACTCCAGAAGAATGGAGTAAAACAAAACATAATACACCTTTTGTCTACATTTGTCAGTCTTTTTTCTTGTGCAAGATTTAAATATCAGACAGGGATTACCAGTGATATACAGATCCCTATGAAAAGTTTCCCTGATATTTAAGAAAAGAATCAGGATAGTCTTTACTTTCGCTGGGTCCAAGTTTTTGGTCTTGGTGTTTTGGTTTTCCCTCTAGAAAGGTTTCTGCCTTCACAAAGGAAGACACAAGATTTTTGTATAAGTGGATAACAGTGAGGATAAAAGAGGACTGTGTTGGCTACTGCAAGCAACTGGGCTGACCGAATTGTGCCTTCCAGGACAGGTCCATTCTGTGCCTTTGCAGGTGCTGCAAAGTTAAAAATAGCATAGTTCACCTCTTGGACTGGCATGGCATTAGATTTCAAAATCCTCATCCTTAGTAAGAAACCAGAATAAAAGGGCATTGTCGCAGACAGCAGCATGGGAGGTAGGGCTCAGAGTGCTTGGAAAGTGAGCTATCTCTGCAAAAGTATTCAGTGTGACCTACTGTCCTCTTACTCCATTTGCAGGGCTGTGGTCCAGCAGGTGTGCGGTCCCCAGGGTCATAAATACACACATTTTTCCTCCATCCCAGCAGTTCTCTCTCTGGAAAAGTATGATTTTTGCACTGTTCCTCAGCTGATACAAGGGAAGTGGCTGATGTTGAGTGGTAACAAATTGTGACAGTGCCCTGGCCAAGGCATGGCTCATTCCCAAGCTTGTGAAAGGGTGGGCAGGCAATATCCTGCCCACCCCAGGGATGGGTACCAGCAGTGCCGACCACTCGGGATGTGAGATGGGCCTCCCCTTCTGTCTGTCTGCAGGAGCCATGACTTGCCTCAGACACAGCTTTGAGTACTTTAAGCTGCAGTACTTTGTGGGCGACAGGCTCTTTTCCAAAAAGTCTTTCTCACACAGATATCTCGCCTTTCTAGTCATGCCACCCTTCTTTTTTCTATTCTCAGAGTATTCTTTTTCGGGGGTTCAGTGGAAGCACAGAAATCCCCTGAATGTGACCTTTATAAAAGATGGAGAAGGGTAAAATGTACTTTACTGTGTCCTTCACAGTGTCATTGTGATTTATAAAGAAACAACAGTCACTGAGCATTCTCACTTCTATCTTTGTTTTATTTTTAATTTTAGCAATATCGAATCGTGATATCCTCCCCCCTTTTCATGAAGACTTTCTAGGGAACTTTGCAACTAGCAGTATTCAGAGCTCTTTCTCAAAGAGCTGCCTCTCTTTTTCTTATGTGTTTGTCAAGAATTTAAGTCCTGTAATTGCTTATGAGAAAAAAAATTTAAGAGTATGATTCAAACATCCCACCCTCCTGTCATTAAACAGATTCCAATCTTTTGTCCCTTTTGATGACATAATCCTAGCAGTTCTCCAAACTCTTGGGGACTTATATAGGGAAAATATGGAAATCAATACCTGAAAAACAAATGGGTTTGAAAGACAGAAAAAAAAATTATGGTCTATTTATATGTTTAAAGGAGACAAATAAATACATTGTATATGCACACACACATATTTATATACAGTTCCTCTATAGCCTGCTGTCTCCAAGGGTGTATGAAGAGGCAGTTTTAGTATTCTAGATAATAGCAAAGACTGATTATCCAAATTCCAAATCTTTTTTTCTACATTATATTCACTTATATTTTGGAATTTTTTCTGTACTTACTCATGTATTTCTGACATATTATCAAATGCTATGTAAAATTTCACAGATCTGAATTGCACTTTCAACTTGCCAATCGTGTCAACTCTCGATACAACTTTTTTTCTCTTGCAAAATCTTGTTTTTAAAATATAGATATAAAATAGCAATTAGAGTACTGTGCCAATGACTGTCCGCTATTTCAACCTGCTGCTTTCCCTTAGAGCAGCTTATACATTACACTCTATTCATGCTGTGGAACTACCATGCCCTAGAATGAATACAAACTAGGGATAAAAAGCTTTTTGTTTTGGGCTCCACAAATGTGGAATCAGTTACCAGTTGATTTAAGAACAATTGAGAGCTTTCCCTGTTTTAAGATGGAACTGAAACAATACTTCATGATGACTAGAAGTTGTTGTAATTGTTTTAATTGATGTTATTCTAGAGTTATCTTGAGTTATTCTTTATTTATATGCATTTGTTTATCACAGGTCATGCTTGAAAATGGGCTTTCATCTCAATTTACATAGCTAGCTAACAAATATATGTATGTATGTGTATCAGCTACAGTTGTTTATATTTGACAGCAAAACCATATGTATTCTACATCTATTTCTTGCCTTTATGTTTGTGCTATCGATTAAGACATATGAGTTTGATTTCAGCTTGACTTTCAAGTTTTCAGGACAAACCAAACAAGTATGTATCTAATAATATCAGCTGAATTATTGTTTGGCTCACAGAGCACAAATTAAGTTAAAGCATTGACTAAGCACATATAACTGTGCTTTATAAAGCAGTTCACTCTTTTTTGGAAGGGCTTTACTCCTGTACTGTGTTGTCTTTAAGCAACATTAACATTCAGAAATTATTTCTGTATCTCTAAAGGCAAACGATGTATTAAAAGCAATGATAACATTATTTGTAGAGAAATCCAGTCTGGCATCAAGTATTTATTATCATAGCTGATAAAGTAATGGCATGTTTAATTTACACTCTCTGTGAATGATAAATATCTGTGTAAGAATTTGTGTCTGTCTTTAAATATCTAACAAGCAAACTAGCCAATATACAAGAGGAATAGAGAGGAAGAGCAAGTCATTATTTCATCTGTTTCATTTACAAACTCAGAAGTCACAAATGTGCAGCTGGGAAATGTGTTTGTCTCAAAGCTTCAAATCTGTGACATGTTAATTCATAAATAATTGCAGTCACATGGTCTTCCTCGAGGGCATTAGCTCAGTATTCCCAGTACAGTACACTCACTTGTAATAGAAAAGAGTGGACAAAAGTGGTTTTCATAAATCAGATAAAATTGATCAATGAATCCAAAACGTCTTTCATTATTTCTAACAGAAAATTAGCTTAGTTTTGTAAGCAACATTTTTTAAATTTGAATGATCTTTGGAAACTGGCAGGTGAGGAAATAAAGGGCAGGGCTACATTACTTTTGGTTATGGAATCTGTCATCTAAATGTTTCATAGTCCTGGACCAAGGAGTGCTCTGACTTGCATCCCATGCTCTCCATGGACGACCTTATATCCAGATACTAAATACCTCCATTAAACAAGAGCACTTTTCTATTGTTACAGTCATATGATAACATCGCTTGTGTCATTGTCTAAATGCAGCTGTTGGCAAAAATATAGGCTTTTTCCCAAAAATGTTGTCTTTGGTACTCCAACTGCAGAGTGAATAATACAGTATGAAAGGAACCTGAAGGAGCCGTTAGGGTCCATTGTGTCAATCCAGCTGCTACACATGCATATTAAATCCACATTTCAAAATGCTTGTGAAGCTTTTTCTGTTTGTTTTGTAGCCCATTTTTAAGCATTCATACATCTACCATTTTCCTTGTTAGAATACCTAAACTACTGTGAGCTAGCCTTTGGACAAATCCCAATTTTAAATGAAAACCATTTTAGCTACAAAAGAGTAATATTTTCTTTTTCTTTTTTAAAACAGGTGAAATTTAGAAGAAAAATCACAATGATTTGACACAAAAAAAATTATTTTGATTGGTTACTAAAATAAGCATCTAGTCTCATCTGAGAGCTAGTTGTCAGGCTCCAGTCAGCTTTGGATGATTTAGTCTCCTGAAAGTACAAATTAGAGTGAAAACCTGACTAGCCCTGACTGTAGCTATTATTGTTCAAACCATCACAAATTTCTCTTTATAAGAAGAGTGTTTTGTTCAAATATCAGATTAGTTTGCAGTAGACATATTTGTCAGCCAAAATTTCATATTTCTAATAATTCATTTGCTAGAATACTTTGAATTCACAGAATCAATCTTGTGAGTGTAGCATAAGTACAGCATCACAAATGAGAATGCCAAATTTAAACTGTTTAGTCTGGGAATTTATTGCTGGCACTGGAATGGTTGTTGGCAGAACATGTCCATATAGGGGGTTCATTCAGCTACTTCATTTCCAGTCTATGTCATTAAGCTGTGGTTTGAGGACACTTAGTATTTCAATGCAGTAGACAACAAAAAAAAATACCCCCTTTCCCTTTCTGTTAATTGTATATTTTTACCTTAGAATTTTGGCTTAAGTATTAATCCGATTTGCATTTATACATGGGAATTGCTTAAAGTAATTCATAAACTTCGTCATTAATATAAACGGTGTTTGTCCTGGATTTTGATACTAGTCCTAATGCTCATTTTGCAGAGGTAGACATTTTAACAGCCCAAGCTACAGAAAGGGTGTTGATCCAGCAGGTATTATAGGGCTAGGGGCTTTGTATTCCTGAAAGAAATTTACTTTAGCATTTGCAATGCTCCAAGAAAAAAAAAAAAAAGCGTGCTTTTACTTTTTAATGGAAAATATGGAGATGAAGACTCGAAAAGGGCTATAAAGACAAACCTTGCCCTTGCCTGCAGCATGCTGCATAAAGGTGCCAGGCACAACCAGTCACTACTTAGACACAAGAGTCATCCTGTGTCTGGAAGGTATGAAAACTGTTTCCAGCTGACACCTAAATGCACACCAATCACTGGCTACTCTGAGGATGGGAAATGTGGTCACATCTCTCAATGCATAAGGTAGATACATATCAATATTAATTGAAACCTGAAAAACACATCTCTGCATTATCTCTTTCAGGTGAAGACAGGAATTACAGATAGGGGGAAAAAATTAACAATAGCAAATAAGCCTCTCATTGTACTGCACAGGGTCAGAGAATCACAGTGCTATTTACGAGCAAACGTACTCCATGGTCATTCAGCCGAGTCCCTTTTCCTCCTTCCCTAATGCATCGTGTCAAGAGTGATTTCATTAAACTTAAAGCATTGCTGATATATCAACAGTAAGTCTGGTCTTAAAATCATGCCATAAAGATGATTCTGGAACACTTATTGATGGTTTGCTCCATGTCCTTACTCTTCCTGCAGTCAAAGTTTTTCCTCATATTTAACCCTATTATCTATGTTGCAGATGAAATCCATTACTTCTTGTTTTGTCCCTATTGACTAATGAGAACAGTTGGTCCCTTTCCTATTAATAACCTTTTATGCAATTATCAAGAATTATTTTGTCTCCCTTTCGGCTTCCCTTCTCTAGCCTGAACACATCACAACCTCTTAAGTTCCCTTCTGGGCCATGTTTTTAAAATCTTTTATAATTTTCAATGTCCTCCTCTTAAGTCCTTTTAATTTGTTTGTATCCTTTGAAAAATGTGGTAGACCAAACTGAGTGCATCTCTCTGGATGAAGCTCAGCTGAACCAAGGAAAGTGGAAAAGATGTCTTCTTTGTATCAGACATGATGCTCCAATTAACACAACCTAGTGCAACGTTTATCTTTTCTGTGAGAGCATTATCTTTATTGCTTGTTCAATATATTGTTCATTATTACTCCTACTCCTTTTGCTGGAGTTTTCTGTTCTAACTAACTTTATCTGTAACTTTGATCTTTCTACTCTTAAATTGTTCCACCATCTGCTTTAAGTTTCCATACAGTCACATATGCTTCCCATCTTCATACTTACTTGTATATGGCTGTTCCTGATCTGAATCTTTGTCCTAGTGCCACCAGTGTGCCCTTAGCCATTGGAGTAATTTTGCTATATCATCTGTAGGATAGACTTGTTCCAGTAGCTGAATTCTTTCATCAGCAATACCAAAGCCCCATCAGATGCTTATCTCCATAAAATCTCAACTATTGCTACTATGTATGTAGGGATTAAAGAATTATATATATATACATGTTATTTCCTTGGAAAAGGAATGTTTCATTGTATGTAGCTAATCAATGATGTATGAAAACAGCAAGGAGGCTAGAATATAATTATGCAAAACATAAATTTTCTCATTTGCATGGACTTGTGGTATTTTGATGTGGTATCTCATTCCACCTTGATTATCAAATGAGACATTCACCAATGTACTATGAACTGGAATTTCAAAACCTTGTTTCAGAAACCTGGACAGGTGATGTTCCAGAGCTGGGATATGCATGCATTCCAAACCCATCTGGGAGGCAGGCGGAGGGAAAGCAGCCACTTTTGAATTCCAACCCACTGACTTTGCAGGACTAGCTACCTTTAGGCTTGCTGGCATAAAAGTCTTGGGAGACTGTTTTGTGTTGGAACTGCTACAGTATTCCTCTTTTGAAACCCAGATTTGGGGAGATGCAGCTCAAGTTTTCAGGGCTTTTCATTCTTCAGCAGTAAATGTGGAAAACTTCAGAGGCACAGAATGGACTAAGGAAATGCTCTTCAAATTAGATCTTTAATAGAATATTATTTTTAATTTTAGGGGGCAAAATTCAGGTTCAGTATACCGATATTTTTCTCTGAATGCATTGTTTTATGAGGAACTTTGTGAACATGCTCACAAAGACTTCTGAAGTACCTTTGTTTATCTACACACATCTGAATCTTTCCAGGGGCTTTCATGGTGGCTTTGCTGAAGAGGAGGGCTCAAAATTTCCTTTCACTTACCTTTGACTTCCTTTACACTTTATTATGCATGAAAGAATGCTCTTTGCTCTTGCTAGGCTAACGAAGACTTATAGCCTTTATTCATTTCCTTTCCCCTCCTAACCTGAACCGGAACAGTTTGCCTTACTCAGGTTTCCAGAGGTATGACTAACTCACTTGCTCAAAATGCATTCCCAGGAGCAGACAAGAGAGCATTGTGCCTGCACGCAACCCACACCAGGGCCTTGGGCAGCGTGCCCAAACATGCCTGGCAGGGTCCAAACCACCTTCTTACATATTAATACCACCTAAGAATGCCCCATGTGTTTGGGCTCATGGGATCTCACGTGTGCTAAAGAAGCATTTTCTGCCCAGGCATTCGCTGTGTGCAGAGCTGGGTCCAGCCTGGGTGACAACCATGGGGCACGCCTCAGAGAAAGAGTTGTTCCTCTTCTCGGGGTGAAATGACATTACCAGCACAGTCAGTCTAAGGCATTTTAGACTGAGGAGTAGAACACCCAAAATATGAGAATTAACAATATATTAATAAATTCCTATACTTATATATGTTAATATTCATCATGACATACATTTCCAGTGGAGGAGGATTACTAGGGAAAGAAAGAACTCTTTTACTTTTTTAATTTTCTTTTTTTTTTTTAATCTTTTTTTCTCTTTTTCTTTCTTTTTTTTCTTTTTTTTTTTTTTTTTTTTTTTTTTTTTACTTTTTCAAAGGAGAAAAAAAGAAAACAAAGTCTGTCATGCAATATTCTCTCTCTGGAAGTACAAAGCAGCACTGAGATTTCTGTAAGAAAATGTTGATAACTCCATATGGTAGAAAGTCCATGTAAACAATGACTTTGAACAGGCCACATGCCGAGATAGTGACACTAGGTTAGTGTAGCTATCCCCTCTAGCACAGCTGTAACTTATGCCAGCAATAAAGGCTTTCTGACAGTGTGTTATTCCCCAATTCTGAAAGCAAAGAATTTTTTATCAATAACAGTACTTTTAGATTAATATAGTTGCTTAAATATTAAAGCTTCTGCATCATAGCATTTTACATCATAGTTAGAATTAAAACCATGAATAAACACCCCACCTCAGATTGACATTATGTTACAAGTCTTTCCTAATATGGACCTGACCATCATTTTACCACTGCCTATGCCAATAATATTGCCTGTAGGAATAAAATGTTTGCTTGTACAGCGGGTCTGTATTTCAGACCCGATTCTCTCAAATGAGAGTGGGAGTCAAACCCAATGTACTGAGTCATGGTAAAGATCTTTTCAAATGTGAGGAAAGTGTAACTCACAGAATAAATTACTGTACACAACATTTGCTTTTGGGCCAGTTAGCCAGTTACCACTTTGCAAGAATCATTCAAGTGCTCTTATCTCCTGTTCTAAAAGGCTTGCTTTGACGTGTTCAAACATTAGCTGTTTGTTAGAGGAAGACTTACTTTCCAGGAATACAAAGATTCAGTCTTTCATCAAACTGTTTGTAGCGGTACATTTACTCTCCCTGAAAAAATTGTTTCTGTTGATATAGTTCAACTACACTGAAGAAGAAGAAAAAGTTCAGTTCTGAGCAGATGGTTAGGATGTCTGACTGCAAGCCAGGGCTAAGAAATTACTAAATATTGCCTGTGTTAAGAGCACTGTAATTTATATATCTCTCTTATGATTCTTTAGCTATTTTCTTCCTCCTCGACAAAAATAGGAGTTAGGGACTATTTCAAGATGTTTTCTGTTTTCTTTTATTTTTTTTTTAACCATGTTTTTACTTTCTTCTATTTATCACAACATTTTCCAACAACAGGAGGACCACAAAAAAGTTTTGTTCCCTGCTGAGGGAAGTAGTTCTCCAGAAACAGGACCAAGATAGAAATCTCCCTCATATTATGAACATAAAAGAAAAGATTCTCAAGATGTATGCAATCTCTTCATTCTCAAACATTTCCTCTGACTGATTATAGACAACTAAAAGTTTAAATCTTTATTGGTGTCACTTTTGGAAGTTTCATTCTTAACATACTAGGACTGATTAATAAGGCATGGGACATTCCGCAATATCCCAGCTGGGGGATTATGCAGCTGGACAAAATTATCCCCATTAGTTTAGTTTTTTAAATGATAAACCTTCTTGTTGTAGATGAGAAATAGAGACATTATAGGACATAAATAGGGACATAATAGGACAAAATAATCCCATAAAAATCATATTTTAATTTTGAACCAATGTGCCTTTAGCCAGAATGTTTGTAAGATGTCTTGTGATTTCTGCAAAATGGGAATAGAAAGTGATTTTTGAATTCTGAAATAAGATTATTTAGAATAGAAAATCTGACTTTGAGTTATTTGCACTCAGAGAAACACAACATGCAATGTGTTCTGCTCCAACTAACCAACATAACAATACTGAATGCCAAATCTTGAATATCAAACACTTGCAATGAAGTTCTCATAAATGTTGCACCTTCATTCTGGGAATAATTCTGAATAATAAATCTAAGTCATAAACTGCTCTCGTACAATTCACAAATAGAAAAAGGAAATGAGGTTTGTCTAACAAATTATTTGGAGTGAATTATGTATCCAAAAGCTACCTGGAGTCCTTAATCTGTATTTTCTAAAATTTGTATGAGATGTCTCCTCTAAAGATTTTGCAATATAATTACCTAGATCAGCCATTTCCCAGCTGGATAGTCTATGGCAGCATCAGTGAACTTATGTATTCCTGGACAAGACTGCTTTATACACGTTTTCCTTATGCCACTTCCATGTTACCTTTCTAAGCAGATTTGTCACCTGTTCTGGGAGACACGGTGGCCTCCATTTCCTTCAGTGACCTAAAATAATTAAGAGCTAAATCTCCTGTCTTCAAGGACCCTTGCATAATCTGAAATTTATGCACATGAGTAGTTTCATTGATTTTAGTGGGTCTATTCATGGAGGTACATTTAAGAAAACTTATCTGAAGTTTTGGGCTTTTTAATGTTACATGCTTCCTACTTTATCGGTAAATAGATTGTTATTGCTCAGCAATGTCTGAAACATACACCGTTAACCAAAGGACCTAGGAATTATGTATAATAAAAATCCTCAATAAAATTAACTGATTTTGCTTGCATTTATATAATTATTTTCAGTTAGATATTTGTGATTGAGATGGAAACATTGGATCAGAAAAAGGCCCTGCATGTTAGGATTTTCTTTTGCTTTTGAAGGGTACTTTGGGTCAGATGCCCAAAAAAACTCAGCATATCATTGCAGATTACCGAGGTGCTTGGTAGAAAATTTGTCTCTGAGCATTAAGAAAAACTGTGTATTTTTTCAGCCATTTATGGAAGTCACATTGATACCAGGACAGGTATAAATGAGGATGTCTGTGATGCATTTCGCTGCTTGTAACCTATACAGACAGCACTGAAGTGCAGCAGTCAGCTGAAGGAGCTCGCTTTGGGAAGGGAGAGGCGGAAGGAAAATCTAAATGGGTTAGCTGTTAAGAACAAGAAGCTTTTGATTTAAGAAATTTTAAAACTGAGATCCTGGATTTTATTCCTGATCCACACCCAATTAATATATTTTCCAAAACCAAGACACTGTATTTACAGGATTTGTTTAATATTAATGAAGGTATTAAAGGGATAAACTAGTACCTGTAAGATGCTTTTAATTTTTTTTTCCCAGGTTTTGTTTTTTTTGTTTTGCTTCTGACCTAATTGATCAAAACTGCTTTTCTTCAGGAAATGGTGCAAAATATCTTCTTTTCAAGGTGAATGAATTTGGGGACTGGTGAGAGAGAGGAAGGTAATATATGCTAGAAAAGTGCCAGAATTTGAAATGGAAATGAACCTCCAGCGTAACACGCATTTTGATATTGCTCATACAACCATTCAGAACCTGTATTTCTTCATTTGGATGCATAAAACTAGTTAAAAATTTCTGTTACAAGCCTTTTCTTCCTGCTACTTTTCCAAATTTCCTTGAAAGAGTATTCTTCAAAGTTATCTTCTGACTCTTAGAAATTTCCACTTCTAGGAAATCTCACACAAAAATAAGCTTATCAATTAAATAATTTCAACAATTAAAGAAAAAATGTACAGAATAAATTATATCTTTTTACTAGGAATTTTTGCAGAAATGTCCAAGTATCTTATCCCAAATGTAGGGGTTTTTTTCCAGCAGCAAAGTACATCTGTTCACGTACTATGATACTTATATAAATATTTTAATCACCATAAAAATTACTATAAAGGACGATGTTTATTGTAAGACAATAATTATCACCTCCCTGTTAAAGTACTTAATTTGAAGAAATTTTTCAGTAAAGTAAAAAGCCACAGAAATCACTACACTATTTTCTTACTGTGCACACACGTTTCATAAATTAAAGGATTGCCTTTCACACTCTTAAATTCTGATTTTAAAAACCCCAAACTATTTACACAACATCTCCTCGTTCTTTAGATGAAGTACCGAACAAAGAGTACTGAGACCCCTCCCAAGAGGTTGACCTTTCCCCTGTGATCTAACCTCACTTTCCTCTCTTTTCTTCTTTTTAATAACTGCATGGACACCATTTACCGAATACAAGAGGAATAGCTTACATAAGGACACATAACCCAGGACTCATTTTAATATTCATGAGGTCATTGGCATTATTAAAGAAATTCAAGTAGGTAGGGAACACCGGATTGCATTCCTCCACCATATATCTTTTATCTGGCTGTTAAAGTGGGGCATTGCTAATGCAGTTTTAGCTTCTCCTTCTTTGGAATTGAACTCTTTGGTGGGCATGTAATACATGCTATAGATTCTACAGTGTGCATACCTACATTAACAACCACAACCATTTATAGCTGCTACCAGGGTCCTAAAGAGATGAGAGCTCCCAGACCCAGCATGTTAGCTTTGAACTCACTGAAAGAAAGAAACAAACAATTTAGAAAGTTCTCCCCTCAAGTCAAAATCTAGAGGCTCATTTCCCACATCAGATTTTTTTCTCAAAATTTGCTAGGATAGACTAGATTTAGATTTCAAAAAAACATGAGGTAAAAAGGAACCCCTTATTGTTACTGGGATTTTTTTTTCTGCACAATCTTGACATTTTCTAATTGTATCTCTCTACAAAAAAAGAGATCATTTTAAGAATACAAAATAAAATTACTACATGAAAGGAAACGACATTCAAATGTTGTTAATTAAATGAGGGAGTGGATGTCAATGTTAATGTGTAGGTACATAAAAAGAACCTTATTTTGCAGATGTATGACAGGGCTCCCTGAAGAACACAAGTTTTTCTATATTAATTCCATGGTAGTTGAAAGCTACATAATCAAAAACACCTTCAGAGTTTGGCAGAAATTTAACATTGGCTGTTTAAAATAAAAGGTCTGTATGGAAAGTTCAGTTTTGTTTTGCTGGGTTTTTTTATTCCCCTAGGGTGATTGTGGTGGAGGAAATATTTTTATCCAGGCCTCAGGAAACGGTGGTCTGGCTGCAGTGGTGCGGATGGTTACATGAACAGAATTCACTCAGGGGAAAGCCTGCCATCACTTAGGTCTGCCCCCAAACTCCTGGGCAGCAAGAACTAATGTCAATATCCACCTGGAAATACCCAGTAAGGAAGGGCTGTGGAAGCTGCTACCCTGAAACAACCCTTCAGGCTCAAGTGAGGTGACTCAGAAATGTGCAGGATATTGGTGTGGATAAGGAGAATCCTACTTAGTTATATTTCAAACAAAAAAATCTATGAGGCTATCACGCACCTGATGGAGATGGACTAAAATGACAAGAAACATAGTTTTCTGAGTAAGTCTTCATGCTTTTCAAGTGAATACTTACAGCAGAGGCAATGTAACATCCTGAAGTTTGCAAAAATCCTGTGGATATCCTGAAGGTAGTTTTACCAATTTTCATTCCTCTTTTCAGGACTTTACAGCCATTTCAGCTTGCCCCTTCTAATACAAAAAAGTCCGTTTCCTATTCCAGACCTGAAAATTGATGCACATAAATCTGTGGATTTATCTGAGTTCTACTGTAAGTCTGTCCATTCTGAACACCTTACAAACTGGTTGTCTTTTTTGGATCTTTAGAAAATATGGAATGAAAAAGTTGACATCAGCTGTCAGGCTTAGAGTGCACATAGTTTCTTCATTCCCAAAGGATCTTTCTTTGTTAAAGTTCACTTATAACATCATTTATGAGTTTAATCAACACTGTGTCTTTGATAACCATTCAAACACAAGCAGACAAGCACCTATACTGCTAGATTTCATTTATGAAAATACTCTTTTAGGCTATTATATTTCAGCTTTTCTTTTCTCTGTGTGTTCCACTTTTGAGATATTTCCCATCACATAACAGTTCCAGTTTCTCTGCAGCCCAATTATTTTATTAGACATTTTTCTACAATAAACCCCTAGCTTCCAAGCTGAAGAGTAGTAAACATTTCTCTATCTTCCACTTTCTTCACCATAAAACATGACAAAATGCACCTTATTTTCTTTTTGTGTTGGTGGTTGTCTTGTACTTGTAGATGTAGCACTGTTTTCCTTTTCGATTAACTTTGCTACATGTCACCAATCATATCTTAGCTAAGTCATACAAATTTGGAAATACTACAGGAATCTCAGAGGAAAACCTCACACCAGGTCAGCAATAAATTTGGGGGGTGAGGTGGATGAGGTGCATGGACGGAGGGGAGAAATACTGTTATAAGTTTACAGCTGATACCCGGCATAACTTTTACTACTGGCCAATACATTGAATTATTAATTCCATGCAATTCAATTTAAAAACAGTATCACGCATTAAGAACAGATGATAAAATAGACTATATTCTGGTTTACTTTTTTATTTGCCAAACTGAGGTACTCCTACTAAGAACTAGTATCTGGCAAATTGCCTGGTTTTCAACATGTGATGTTTAGCTGATGGTATGGGGAGCTGAGCTTTCACTGCAGTCATGATGGATTAGCAGCAACTTTGGTAGCAATATTGATAAACCAACAAGGGTTTGAGACTCAAACTTCTTTTTTGCATTCACCGTGCCTCAGAATTCATTTTTCTTACTTCAGATATTCTAGACTCAGTAGTATCCAACAAAGAGTCCAGGGAGATAATCTTGTTTGTATACATTGAAAAAATTCTGGCAGTCTTTCCTTTGAAGAGTTCCAAGTATTCTGTGCCTGAGAGCAAAGGATTGAAGTTTTAAAAGGATTCACAGGATTGATATAAATCCAAACCCATTCTAACTTGGACAAGTGAGGAACTTTTGGGAAAATATTTTCAACAGAGGTTTCACAGTATTACAGACTTGTGTAGGTTTAAAGGGTCTTCAGGAGGTCTCTGGTTCAACCTTCTACTAAGAACAAGTTCAACATCGATTTCAGAAGCCAGGTTGCTCAGGACTTTGTCCTGTCAGGTGTTGAAAACCTCAAAGGGTGGATTCCCCAACCTCTCTGGGCAACCTACTCTAATACTTTATTTCTTCAGTTAAAAACCATTTTTCTTACATCCAGTCAGTACATCTTCCATTCCATCTAAGTCCATTATCTCTTGTTCTCTAGCCATGCACCTCCCTAATAAAATTATGTCTGCCACCTAAGTAGCCTACTCATAAATGTTGAAAATTGGCTCTGAGGTCCCCCTGCAGCCACCTCTCCAGGCTGAACAAAGCCCAGCTGCCACAGATGTTCATTCTTTATAGGAAATATGCTATTAGCCCCTAGATTATACTGATTTATGTCCTTCTTGTTTTAGGTTCCCAAAACCAAACACAGTAGCTGGGTGTGGCCACATATAGGAGAATAATCATTCCCTCAACATACCTCACACACACACTTCCCCCTGAGCAGTGAACTGGGGTGGATATTTAGGAAATAGGAAGCCCTTGCCCTTTGAGATAGGGAGTCAGACAATGAGCATAGCCAGTAAAACCTGCATAGAAAAGGTGTAAAAAAGCCAGCTGGGGATCTTCATGGGTAGACGAGAGATCAGGACACCTTAAAGATGTCTAAGTCCAACTGAAAATTCTGAGATGAGACTTTTACTGTGAACAGTGAATCTCGTGCTGAATTGACAAAGAATTTCACTATAGTGAGTGAAATGGAGCTGGGTTAAAGGACCACCTATGAGGAAGACACTGAACTGAAAAGGCTGTGGCAGATTGGAATTTAGAGGGCATCAAGGTTTGGGAAAACGCAAGGTGACATCTGTAAAAATAAACAATATGTGAATACATAATCAAATGCAAAACATTATGCATATTTAAAAGGCAAATTTTTTGAGTTCTTGACTATGTCATTAGAGCTTTTGGTTGTGTGTAACGTGTATCAATAAAGTCTATTTTTTATTTGCATCATATCATATACTGTTATAAGCATTTGGATTTAAATTCCAAATAAAACTAAGAGTAGCCTATTTCTCCATCCACCTTAGTTTTATTGACAAATAATGGAACATCAGCAGAGGTCTCTAAGGGAAGCTCAAAATCTTGTAGGCTGTTCAGCCTTTGCTCTTCTTTTTGAAACAGATTTTCTTTTAAAGGAAACACTGAAATTAAGTTTTCTGCCTTTCAATTCCCTCCAGCTGGAATCAGGAGTCATAATCTCTGGCTTCTTGAAGAGCAAAACTTCTTTAAACCATTCACAAAGGTTACTATTTTATGCACATGAGTAATGCAGCCTCTGTAAGTTGAACATGACATTACTCTAGAAACGTTATTCATAAGATTTATCTTCTTCAAAGATATTTCTGAACTTAACTTATGCATATCTTGCACTTAAGTTTTATTTGATAATCTGTTGAACAGATCTAATTTGTTTGTGGTTTTCTGTGCTGTTCTCCATACTGGAAAGTACTCTTTACTTACCACATATTGGTAAAAAGAGTAGTAAGTTTATTAGCACCATCCCCAGTTCCTCAACAAGAAAGAAAGGGAGAAAACAAAAGGCTGAGAGAAGAGGCAAGAAAAAAGAAAGGGAAGGGAAAGGGAAAGGGAAAGGGAAAGGGAAAGGGAAAGGGAAAGGGAACACAGAAATATAAAATATGATCATAAGTCTATCAAAGGGGACTTAGAATATTAGAAAGAGACTTGAAACACAGTAGCATAATAAGGAATAAGTATACAACCATAATTCAGCTTTCTTTGAAGACTGCATAATCAGTCTGGGTGTTGAGAAGTCAGGTAGTTGATTCTAAAATTATTTTTTTTAAATGTCATGAGCTTGTTCAAAATACTAACTTGCTATCTTATCAAAACTCTACATATTTCAGTTAAAAGTGTGCCACCTTGCAGAACTTGGAAATTCACTACTTCAAGCTTCCAATCTCTCCTGCCTGATTCTGGCTGCTTAGCTGGGTTCATCTCTTGTGAGGTATCACTAAAATGAGGATCCCAGGCAGCACAACCTGGATTACCAATGGAAGGAATCAGGATGAATCCTGGAATATGTAGTCCAGGCAGAAATACTGTCCTATTGTGAAGGCTGGAAGCCTGAAGTACTGATCTATCACTGACATGAGGCCACATGTCAGTATTTTCACACAGAAATATTTTCTTTCTCAAATGAAATATTTTGGGGGTTGTTTTTTTTCATCAAAATGTCAACATTTGACACACATAATATCAATTTTCCAGCCATTCTACAGTAAATTGCACCCAATACAAATATATGTGTATCTCCTTTATTAGCCCATACTAGCTGTTTTTTCAATAAGAAATTATGGAAAAAAGTCAAGATATGTCAGAATCTATAGGCTCTAATAGTGGGAGTCATCCAACAAAGTACAAAAATCTATAACTGAGACATCTACATCTGAAGTTGTCACTCTGAACTCTTTTCATAATCAATGGAGAGAAATAGGCACTTTTAGGGTATGATTCATCTCATCCTGAAGTAGATGGCTAAAATAGGTCAGCTGAATCATGTTTTAAAAACATCTCTTTCTCTCCATTGTCATTAGAGGGAATCTACAGTGACAACTTCAGATATTGACAGCTCAAGTAAAATAAAATTATTTATGCCTTAAGAGTCCATAGAAGAGCTATTCATAAACTTGTCCTTTTGTACCATAATTTCATCTGTTCATTCTATTTGTTTCCAAATATATGTTGACTTCTTCTTCTCCCCTTTTTGCCTGTTAAACCAGTCTTTTTATCTTCATTTTTTTTCCTACCTACATTGCCTTGCACATCCTTTTTCTATTCCCCTTACCATCATAAAATCTGACTTGAAGCCAGCAATTTCAAGCCAAAATCTGAGATAAATAAATGCATGCCATATTACCAAAACTGAGATTCTGCAGTACTGCCTGCTTTTCTTGTTAGTGTCACTAGTCTGTGGTCTTTTGAAATACAAGCACTGTAACCAAATTATTTACACCAGTTGTCTGATACACGAGGCCAGCGTCAGATATATTTTCCTATTTTGTTTCCCTACCTGAACTACAGAGCATCCCTTAACAAAGGATGTAATTTAACATAATATCAAATTTCCAGCTTCTCTGCACCGATCTATGGATGCCACAAATTACAAAACTCTTCTCTTTGATGCCTTTGCTCACATAAGAAGCAAGGATTTTCCAGTAATAGCAGTGGCTTGGGAGTGAAGACTGCAAACACAAAGTCATAAAATTAATAAAGTTAATAGGTGTTATAGTCAACACAACCTTTCTGCATTTTGCCATGCCACAATCCTAGAAGTATGTGCCAGAGACATTGATATCTCTTTTGAGCTCCTCTGGAAATGTAGTGTGAATGAAAGTCTAAACAGTGGTTGCAGATCTTTTCCATTAATTTCTCCAACATGGAGCAGCATTGCCTTAGCAGCATACTGAAGGAACGCAAACAGCAATAAATCTGACTTCCCTCTGGGTAAACCCTGCAAAGGAATATAAAAGAGTGAGAGATGGGGTATGAATTTCGCTTCAACGCATCAATAATCTGATTGGACTAAATCTGGGGTGGAAGACTCAGATTAACTTCCAGCTACATACTGCAGGTTTTCAAATTTTCATAGCACAAGAAGCAAAGAGGAACTCTTAGATCACCTAATCTACTTTCTTCTTGATCACAGGCACTTATCTTTCACACAGTTATCCCTACCTTGAGCCAAATAGTTTCTCTGCAGCTAAAGTATATCTTCCTGAGAGTTATCTAATCTTGATTTGAAGATCTCAGGAGATGGAAAATCCACCACTTCCCTCTATAATGTGTTCTGATAGCTAATAGCTATCAGCATTAAAAGTGTGCACCTTATTTCCAATTTGAATTCATCTGGCTTCGGGCTCCAGCCTTTGGTTCTTATTATGCCTTCCTCCACTAGATTACAGAGTCCTTTCATATCCATTATTTCCTGCCTCAGAAGGTATATATGCCAAAAGCAAGTCACCTCTCAATCTTCTTCTTCATAAACAGAAAGATCCAAATCTCTCACCAGAAGGCATTTTTTCCCATTTTTGAAACATTTCTGTATTTCCTGTCTACCCTTTCCAGTAGCTTCAATGTCTTTCTGAAAATGAGGACTGCAGAGTTGATGCAATGCTCCAGCATTGTCCTCCCCAAGTTATAACAGGAAGATCAACTCTCCTGCTCTCTCAGTGACCATTCAGCAGTCATGCTGGAGATTTTCTACATCATCCCATTCTGAGATATTGTTAGGTTGCTTATCTAGTATGAATCCTCTGCATTTTAAGCCAGTCTTTTCAGTCATTCAGTTCTGTGGTTTTCATCTCACTTCCAGAAATGTAATAAGGATTGGGCTGTATTAAAGTGTCCTATTTCTAATTACTTAAGTTACTAAGCATTCTCTTCTACCTCCGCAGTGTTCTGTCTTTTACCACTTACTTATCCATAATTTCTTCCATTAGTAATGTTATTCTGACTTCTGGACTGTTACAAAAACACTTGCAATTATTCCTCTGGTACTAGTTCTTGTAAAGTCAGAGGAGAAACATCCCATGTTAGCTTTGCAATGTTTTGCAAACGAGCAGCAGCAAGGAAAGGGGTCTGACAAGTAATATTATCTCGTTCTATAGCATTTATTGTATGTTAGGACTCATTCAGAACTGTCATCAATGTCCTGAACATTTCTCCAGCTGCTCATAAGAATTCTTAAGTGCTGGTTATCCAGTACGGTGGATTTCAGAATGTTAATCACTTGTTTTTGTTGTTCAACACCCTTTCTGATTACTAATGGGAAATCTTCCTCATTATATGGTACCAGTAGGCCTGAACTTTTTGTTTACCTTGAATGGTTCCGTCACCTAAAGACATTAGTTTTGATGTATGTAAAAGTATTGCAGAATTTGGAATGACCTGGATCAACAGCTGTAAGACAACCAGGTATGGCAGGATTTAAAATCATAAAAATGTCTGCTTTCTTTAACTTTTACGTATATATATATATATCCCATTAGCTGGGGAAGAAAAGCTCAAATCTCCCTCTTGAATAAGGTTCCTGTTCTCTTGTCTCATAGAAAATGGTGTAAGCACTGAGATAAAGTGATTTTTACTGAATAATTCTGAAGTTTCACCACATTTTCTCAGTACCTAGATACATATTTGGCTATTAAAAGCAAATCCAAATGCTGCTTAAAATGTTTGGGTGTTTGTGCTGAAAATATAAAGAAAAAAATGCATCTGTTCATATTTACCTGAAATTAAATATAACCCTTACCAAAGAATAAAATATCAATTATCCATAAAACATATCTAAACATATAATTTTGCTTTATCAGATTCAAAGCAGAAATGTTTATTTAGTCTGCACTTTCAATATCATTCTGAACAATTTTTCCCCTTCAACTTTCTGAAAGTTCTGCAATATATGTAGATTATTTTCTTTGGCAAAAAATAAAAATGCCATCTTGTTTATAGCTGTATTTTTCATACATTTTTGCTTGGTTCCTCCAGCAGCTTATATTAATTTTCTGCACTTTATGTGTTCTAAAGGGGTATACAGAGCTCAGGTCCATATTACATTGCTCAATACAAAGTCTTCAATTAGTAATGTCATTTTGTATCATTCATCTACTCCAACCAAACATGGTACCTGCCTTGCCCATGAGCTGGAGCCCCCTCTGTCAGTGCAGCTCATTGACCCAGCAGGATGAGGTCCCAATGCCCCCATGTTCCAAAAAGTAAAACCTTCATCTTCAAATGTCTTGTGCTGCCAAAGTTTCAAGAGTGTGTTCTCTGCCGTTTGCTCCTGCTTTTGGGGACAGAAAGATTTTCCAGAAGATCATGCTCATTACCTTCTTCACAACTGTGCTACCATCCTTTCATCTGCTATTTCATTTTATTCTGGTGAATACAGCATACGTATAAAGATTTACTGATTCTGTTCATAAAGCTTTCGAGTTGTGGTATGGTTAACTGGTGGTTTGCTCTTTAGCAAAAAAACTAAGAAATTTCTGGAGGTGTTCTGAGGCCATATAGCAGTGTTCCTTGTCTGTGTCTACAACAGTAATTAGAAGAGCTTTAGGAATTAATCTTTTTTCCAGAGTCCAATGGTGCCAGGTGATGAGGTCTACACAGCTTATGACTTTTCCTTTATTTGGAGTGCAGATTTGTTTTGAATCACCTTCAAACATTATCTGCCAACCACTAAGCAGTGTAGACCTTCAACGTGACATTTTCAGGACCACAAAACTGCATCCATGCTATGCCTAACAATTGCACACACTCACAATTCATAAAAGCCAATATACCTATAAGCTCCCTATTTATTTAGTTACCTAATCTCCTCTTTTACAGAGTGTTAATTTAGACAACTCAAAATTCATACCTTATATGTTTCTGCTGAATCACTTTTGTATTATTTGATCAGCTATAGCTTAGATTCTCTGACACTTCCTTTTATCCAGGGTCAGCCTTATCTGACTGTCATTACTGAGCTCCATTTCTTCAGTGGCAGGAGAAGAGTTTACATCTGATAGGATTCAACTTCAGATTACCCTTAAAATGGGAGATTTTGAATTGGACCCTGCCAAAGGCACACAGATTTGAGCCACTGCATTAATGGCTGAGATGAACTCCTGGGGTAGGAGGAAGCAACCTGCAAGGTCGATGACTCTGGGAGCCTGGCTGAAGTGACCTGCCCAGCATTGCCACCCTGCACTGCTCCAGGGAGATTTCCTCAGCAACCTGGGAGCCAGTCAGTCCAGGTGCTTGAAGCTAGAGATTATTTCCATTTTGTGGGAAAACAAACAAACAGAACAATAAAAAGGCAACATGTGGTTCAAAGACCTTTTATCCTAGAATGGCTGCACATTCAGACACTGACAACTTCCTCTGAATCATGCTTTACTACAGTCCCAGACAGGAGAGTGGATTAGAAAATATTGACAGTCAGTACCTATTCAAATGCCCCTTTTAACTGAAATAAATACTGCCAATACCAAAGAGCAATATTTAGGATAGAAAAATCTCACCTGTCTCTATTGTTATGTAATGTAATATAAGTGCATATACTTAACTAAATAAAATGGTTACATACCACCTTGCTTCTTATGACATCTATCACAGAAAACTACTCAGGGCAGTCCAGTACTGTGTTAGGGAAATGAGAGGAGCACTTATTCCTTCACATTAGTTAACATGTCAAAAGCTTTTTATCTCAAAGATATTAAATGGTAAGAACAGTGTGTTTCAACTTCTAAATTGTCATACATCAAAGATTTTGGAGGACTGCTTTTTTAAATTGACAGTTGTCATTTAATATACCGTATGATCCAAAGCATATTATTTCTGAATGTTACCAGGGAGATTTCATTGGCTTTTGTGACATTTCCAGTCTTTGGTATAATTGGCTAACAGCTTTTTTAACCTAGTGTCTTTTAAGAAATAGTGTACCTGGTGGTCTGGGGTATCACATCTACTGTTTTCTCTTTTCTTTGTTGTCCAAAAATGTTACCGTAATGATAAAAAGTGACATTATTTTAAAAGATAAGAAACACCAAAATTATTTTCTGTCTGACCTTTACAGTTACCAGAACAAGCGGCTTCTGTTAGCAAAATAGTTCAAGCTTTTTATTACAAAGGATATTTGGCAGTATTCCATAAGAAAAAAAAAATACATGTAGTTCTTGTCAAGGGAAGTCATTAAGCCCTCTCTCCTTATGCCATGCTAACATTTTAACAAAAATAAAATCCTGGGTATTTTAAGATAGAGGAGGAAGTTGACTGTGAGAGGCAGGGATATTTCACATAACGCTCTTTATGAGTGTACTAATGCAGTTTTATGTCTTTGACTGCACCACTTTGAAGCAAATACAGTGGGTTTACCCAAGAGTTCAAGGAGATTTTGGTGACCTTCATTTCCCAGCTGTGCATTTATGCATTCAGACTTTTAGTCTTCACTCTGGCCTGTTTTGTTATTAGAATGATGCTCCTTCTTTAGGGGAGGCTGGGAGGTAAGACAGATGAATGACTCAATGGCTCAATGTGGCTAAATTGCTATATTTATGATTTTTAAAGTAATTATGGTTACTCCTCATTTCTTCTGTTTTTCCCAGGTAAAGGCTTACAAATCAATTCCCAACTCCACCCCATATCTCTCATCTTTGATTTTACAAGTTACCACAGAATTTGAGAGTTGAAAGTGCTTGAGATTTCAAAGTCGCATCCAGCACAGATCCTCATAACCGCTGTTGTTGTTGCTCTGGTTCCTCAGCCCAAATGAGGATGATATATGTCTTGCTTTCAGCTCACATGGCAAAGATATGACATTGTTGTCACTGATGCTTAAGAAAAACTGTATGACTCACATTACAACAGCAACAAAAGTTAGAACAAAGCCCTCTTTCTTGTTGAAAGAGTTTGCTGGCTTACTGTCTTTTGCTCAGCTGGTGGTACTGAACATAGCCTGCAAATGGATGAAATATATTTTAGGTGCATGAAAGCAAAAATAGTTTTTGAAAACATAACATTCCTTTAGGAAAATAATTGGAGGCAGCTATAGTCATTAGCTCTGGAATACGTAATTCTTCCCACGATTCTTAATATAAATTGAATGCTGTTGCACGGCACAGTATTAAAGAATATATGAGGTAAATATCTTCCTGCTTAAAGACAAGTGGTCTAAACCCTGAAAAATTACAGTATATGCAAATGAACACAAAGGACTGACTTTACTGACCATTTCTTTGTGTTTGGGGGATAGATTTCTGCATGGCATAATATTTCCACTTGCATTGGTTTCCTGGCATGAAAATGTTTATTGCACTCATTAGCTAAGAGGATGTCGGCACTGGTCCAATGAACACAGATCTGCCTTCTGATTTCAGCCATTAAATTGCAATGGGATTCATAGGCTTAACATTGTGGGTGTGAGAATAATAAAATGGAACTCCATCTTTAGCCCAGTTACCATGGATGCAGTTAAAGGTCATAGTGGCAGCTGCTAACTAGTTGCCTTTTTAGCTGTATTTCCCCTCCTGCTATGTGTTTTTGTGTACCTTAGTTTCTGCAGGTCTGCCTTAGAGCAATTCCACTTCTTTAACTTGGCATATGGGTGTCTTCCTCAACATGATCGGTGCATTCCCATAAATATGCTTGCTGGGGGCATCCCTTTATTGAATTATTTGTGATTTAATGAAAAATGAATGCAAAGGCCTTAGCAAGAAAACAGAAATGCAGACTGCTCAGCACCCCGAATTATTTCTATTTTCTGCACTCTGCTTCACATTCCTAGCTGGGGGTGGAGGGAAAGAAAGAAAAAACCCTGTATATAGTGAATTCCCATCTCCCTGTAAACTCATAATGGGTTCAGGCACTGAGGCATTCACAATGTGGAACATCAACTGCTACTTCTCCATTCGGCCCAAAGTCCTAGGAGTTAATTCCCTGTACTGCATGAAGTGTCAGAGTAATTACTGCTGATCAGCCCTATTTCTCAGCATTCTGTCCTGCTTTGAGAGGCACCCTGTTTATTGATGCACCGCCACCTCATCACAGTGCTTTCATTCAGGCAAGCTGCTTAATCGAAAGGCCTTGGACAATGCAGGATTTTCAAAGAGAAGAAGTGGGGGAAAAAAAATTAAAAGTAGCCAAGTAAAATAAAGTGAATGGTAAAGAAACCTGAAAGCTCTACAAAATATTTCCTTATGTCAACACTTCATTTCAATAGATTTTAAAACTCTTATTCATTTCCAAAAGAAGGTACTGTGAGTCTTTTCTGTGGTGACTCAACTATGTGATTGCATCTTTTGAAGATTTTTAAGAACACAGTGCTGGAAGCCCTCCTTGAGGAACATTTATCAGGTTTTGTTCTGTTCATACAGAGGCAATGACTGTGTCAACCTTACGAACCACAATGCGAAGAAATTTTTTTCAAGTTTTTCCTCTCTGTTTTAAAGATACATTTATACAACTTGTCATTTTCTGAAAATAAATTAAGTACTACTTGAGCCAAGTTATTTCAGTTCCACACAAGGGTGGCTTCTGGTTCTCTTTGGCAGGATGCCACTTTATTCATTTTTATTTCAAACACAATGTGAATCTTTTAATTCAAATACAGTATATAAGTATGACGGCTATAAAGCCTACACTGTGACTTATTCATGCTCCTCCTTTCCTTGCACTTCTGTGAATTTTAGAGGGTGGCAGAAAGTTACACTGAATCCATTTCAACTTAAATACTATCACGCTTTGTGTGTTTGTTAGAGAGAGAGAAGATAGATTTATTTGGGCTAGCATTTTCATTAGGACTCGGTGTTTTCCTTGATTAAGTTGCTTTTGGGCACTTGTATATCTGAGGCTACCCAGACTGTAATAATTTTCCAGCTGATCCTATTTGGACCAGAGAAGTGAAATATATTGCCCCATGGAAGAGGAAACAAACAGGTAATAGCAAGCATAAATGTAAACAAACCAGTTATCTAACTCTTTGCTGAGATTCTTTTAATGAAATCACTCCCTTCTGTGGCACTGCTTCATTAAAAAGTAATTTTTCATAAGTTCTTCAGCAGTGTTGTTGAAAATAACAGAATAATACTGCTACAACAATTCCAGTGTCCTGTTTTACTATTTCCTCCACCATACTTTAAATCAGAGAATTTCTTCTTGTGCCTTGTTTACTGTTGATATTTTCTGGCTGATTGGATAGGAATGACATTTTGACAATTTACTGTAGCAGTAAGCACTGTAAAAACAAAAGGTGCTGATGAAAACTCAGAACCCATTATTATGTAAATTATGGCTGACTAACACAGATTCCATCTCCCAGTCACCATCATTGAGACCAGTTTTACTCAATGATAATAATTTTCATGATTGCAGTCTTCAGAGAGATCAGAAATATGCTCTAGCTGTTGCATTTATCTACAGCTCGTACTTGACCCTTAATTAAATTCTGAAACTTTTTTATATAATAAGGTAAAATACAGCTGACACTTCTATTCAAACAAAGAACATCAAACATAGATCTACCAAATAAGATAAAGGTATTTCAGACTTACCTTCTTGTAATGCTAGCAAACTTGAAGACAACAACCTCCTTTGAAAGAGAGCTTAAAGTTTAAAATACAAAAAAAAGAAGAGAAAGCATTCTGTTGGGCAATTCAAATGTTGCACTTCAGTGCTGTGTCTGCTAAATGTTGGTCTTGCTCTGCAGAATGGTCTTGAACTTTATATTAAAATATGCATGGCAGGAAAAAAAAACAAATGAACTTTGAGTATATAAATGATGTCTGCTTCCCTATATTATTGCATTCATAAACGGAAAACTATTATAAGGTAAAATAATGTTATTTAACATTAATCGCTAACTTTCATAAGACAGTAGTCTCCTCAATCTTTAAAACTGTGCTTTGTAAAACTATTCCTGCTAAAAACAACTTAGAACCAACTCAAGGTTCTGCATTACTGAGCTGCTGTTCTGCTGCTAACTGCAATAAAAATGATTAAACATTGCACAAGCAATTAATATGGCTTACATTTATGAATATATATTTAAAGGATAAGACCAGGGGAAAAGGGAACACTATAGAGGAAAAGGAAGTGGGGCTTTTCATTTAATATTTACATATTTTAAGACAGCCCTGTAAGCTTCTGGTATTTCTTTCCTCTCCTCCCCATTTCCCCCTCCTTCCCACTCTCCTCACCAGTTTTTCAAATGAGAAAATGGCCATTTGAGGTAAGCAGCAACAGTCCAAATAAGCAGTAACAGTCAAGCTAAAAGGTAGGGTATTATAAAAATGGAGATTCAGTATTTCTTTAGACATAGCACTTTGCTAAACTGTCAGTTCATAGAGCCAATGAGCTAAGAAAAGTAATTACTTAAGTGGATTTCATGAAGAGTAGAAAGATGATTGTGCCACATTAAATAACAATTGTATCCTTAATGATGTGTTGGACTATAATACAAACATCCTTCTGCCATTATATGCACTACAATATACCTTTCTAATTACTCTGGTGGCTTCCTCTTCCTTTATTAAGATGCTATGCTTTCAGAGACTATGTGAGCATTATATGAGCTTTTTTTTTAAATTACGGTGAATGCAGCTGCATGGTCATTGATAAATTGGTTATAAATTACTGACACATTATATATGAATGGAATCATTGTTTTTCCATTTTATTGTCTTCATAAAATATAATTTCTCTTAGACGAGACATAATGAAATTCAAGAAACTTACTTTTCTGTGATTTTTTGGCATTTCTAGATATGTAAGGAGCATAGTAATGTAAGTCCAGATAATTAATAAGGCAGATTCAAGACAATATGTCAAACCCATGAAACAAAGCTACAACAGGGTAGATAATTTGGTATTATTAAATTGAATGATTTCTTGCTTATAGCCTGTGACCCCTTGGGCATCCTTGGGCTTCCTGTCAGTAGTTCTTGAAAAAGTTATTTTATCATCTGCAAGTTTAAATATATTGCAAGGGTATGCCTTTCCACTAAAAACATTTTTAGATTGTCTCAAAATACGAAAAGATTAAAAAACACTTCTCCATTTCATTGCTTATTTTCTGATCCCTTAGAGATGGAAACCCTACAGTCTTTAGCACAGCGTTCTATAAATCAGTACAGTTTCTATGATTTCTAGAGTTACTTTTGTGCACTGTCTGACCACTCATTAGACTTGATTTCCTAACATTCTGTCAGCACAAAAAACCACTTGGAACTGGTTAAAATTTACACACATTAGTAGTCCCACTGAAGAAAAAAGAAACATCTTTCATGTGGAAATTCTTCCAAATGTATAAAAGAATTGAAGAACTAGGAAAAGAAATCATAAAATGGGACAATTCTGGATTCTCTGTCAGAGCCTCATTTAACTCTTAAAATAGATTTTTTTTGTGCAAAAACAAACTTGAATAAATAAGTGAACAAAATAAACCCTGAAAAATATACTTCTTTGTTGTCTCTTAGTAGAGATGCAGTCCTTTAACTCATAACTCATGCTCTTCTGCTATCAATTAGTGCCATTAATAGCAATAATTCTATTAATGGTTCAGACTACTTTTATGCATGTTTCATTGCAACCCCAAATTAGGTAGTAAGTTGGGAATTTTATCAGTAGAATCAATACAATATTTTCAAAGTTCCTTACCACAGTTGGGTGACGTGAAGTTAGCTTAGAGGAAAGAGGAAAATATCCGGGTTTTGGAAATAACATTTGACCCCTTTGAAATATATCCATGATAGGAAAAGTATGTCATAACATGACCAAACTATTCTGTGGTTCTCATCAATATTATATTCCCGTTGTGAAAAACTAGGGCTTATTATACAGCTGATTTCACATCTGACTGTTCACACATAGTC
The DNA here is from genome assembly GCA_034509425.1 of Eopsaltria australis. NCBI lineage: Eukaryota > Metazoa > Chordata > Aves > Passeriformes > Petroicidae > Eopsaltria > Eopsaltria australis. The sequence continues at coordinate 1,091,686 of JAVTVJ010000343.1, read as the reverse complement.
AAAATAAGAAGAGACAATGTCCACAATTTGGAATAAAATCCATGTATAAAATTCTTCTGCAATTAACATAATCCATATTCTACTAGCTGCTCAGCAAGTATATTTCCTCTTTAGTCACAAATTCTACTGGTACAGTAAGAGCTCTGTGCTTGGATCGTGTGCTAGGCAGAATTATGAGAACCTTTATAAACTCCCTGCTGCACTGCTTGGTTAGCTAAATTCAAGATTAGTAAATGGTCCTTGGAAAGTAAGCAGAGTAGTTCCCCTGTTACTGCATTTGAAACATATATACATAGCCATATATTCTTCTGAAATCAGCCATATGAAGCCTGAGGGGAAAAAAAAAGGTAGTGTTGCCTGGTGAAACTGCGACTAAGCAAAATTTTTGTACTGGGGTGAGCAAGTAGCAACAGAGAATAATCTGTCATTTTTCCCTGTACTCATTATCACCTGCAAGTATCCATTACTCAGTCCTACCCAGAACTGGGCCCTCTGTGAGGTGACACACTCTGTTACTCTGTTTTCTGGAAGAGAAGGGTGGAACAATCTTCTTCTTTATTCTGAAGTTTAGCACTTATTGGATTTGCTCAAATCCAAGCACATGATGTCTTGGAAAAATGAAATAAATTATTGAAAATGTGTTTTTTATGGCATTTTCCCCTGCTTTTAAGAAAAAAGCAAAGTGTGAAACTGGACAAAGATGGTTGCATATAATGATTCAGGTACACCTTATAAATTATAATTATCACATTATATCACACATCTTTCTGACTGCCAGAGAGGATAGCGAGTGAGTCTCTCTTTATGTTTAGGGAAAAGTTACTTCTCCCCAAATTTGTAGCTTATGTACAAGAAACATATAAGTTACATCTGAGACGTTGAGAATTCTGTTCAATAGAGAACTTCAACTGAGTTTAGGCACATAATTGAAAATTTTCAGTCTTAGAAATCCTTAGAGGATGCCATGCTTCTAAGCACCCAGACTCTGCTGAGCTCTTGATTTTTGACAGGGTGTCTAATATTCCTTGTTGTCTGAAGCTCCTGTACCTAGAAATGCTTCAGTGTAAAAAAAAAATTAAAATTTTTAAAAATTATAATTACTCAGCTTTCTTTTTCTGCTGGGTTAAGGCACCATTTTTGGTTTCATTGTAGGTTTTTTCCAGATCACACAAAATAGGCTAAAAATAAAACTCACCTTGTCTACTTCCAAGTATTGGCATCCAGTTTCCCCCAGAACAGCATGAATGAGACTGACACAGAAGAACAATTTCCTGGAAATTATCTATTAACTGTTGCTTACTAAAAACAGATTGCCTACTGTGGTGATAGCAGTGAAGGATGCAGGTGGGGATATAGTTCCTACAAGCTCAGCACCCACCTTCTTGAGGACCACAGCCGTTTCTGCTTATATTCGTCATCTCAGAAGCTGGTCAGACCTGCTGGGAGCCACTGCTGGTTTTGCAATGATCTAGAGTAGATCTGTGTTATAGACAGACTTGCTGATAGCCAAAAGTCCTGTATAGCTCTGATCTTGAGAGTCAACCTTGATTACCAAGAATCAGAATGTTGTATTACAAATTATGTAGAATTTTTTTTTTTGTTCAACCTCCTGATCAAACACTTGGAAGCGTCACCAGTTTGTCTTGGCAACAGCTCTGCCACCTGGAAAAGTCACCTTATCACCATTATAAAGGCAATCAAGGTTACCTAAGATCATAAGGCAAGCCACTGTGGAGGTAAGAGGAGTGCCTGTACTTGAAATCTGTGTCTGAAGCAAAAGTCCATTCTTCTCCCTCTGAAAGGGAGAATACTGTGATAGGCTGTAAAAGTCTGGGACAGATTAATCTTTGCAAAACTCCGTCTTTAAGTACGTTGTCTGCTTAGGCAGTACACAACATCTACCATGGTATGAAGGTCTGCCTTCCCACAAAAATGGGTGGAGAGCTACATCCTTACATATTCCAGCAGTGTGACCTTTAAAAAGTAGTGGAAGTGTAGTGGAAGTGTAGTGGACTTGTAGTGAGACTTTTCACTTTGATTTTATCCAAGTGTCAGGAAGTAGATTCTTCTGGCTCTCTAAAGGTTGTTGTTCCCTCTTACATGCCATTGCCTGATCCTTAGTGAAGGACCTGAAGGTGCTGCAGAGTTTTTGCATTCCACCTTCGAGTGAGTTGGACTTATGAACTGGAACTAAGATCAGAACTGGCAGCTAGGCTCATGCCAAATTGAAGTTTTATTTATTTGATCATTTCATTGAAAGGTAGACACTGTGTCTGTGGTTTATATCTTTAAAATCAAATAAACTATTTATATATAGTGAAGAACTGTAAAACACATAGACCTTATTCACTAATATTTTTATGGTTTCTTTACACTTGACAAGTAAAGAATTTGTGAAAGTGTTTTTTGTATCCAAATCCCACAGATTTCTTGGGGTATTTTTTTAATTAAAAAAGGGTACAATCTAGATTAGTAGCACAAACTTAGCTCCTGTTTTTCCTTAACATGCAGCATGAACCCTTCTGAATGAATTTCTAATACATACTTTTTTGGAATACATTTGATGAAAACTTAAGAAAATACCATCAACTTTTATCTATTTAACATTTTCATGTTATTAAATGAGAATACCTCATGTGAATTTCAGGTCAGAGTGGAAATATAAATTAGCTACTGTTTTCCTTCCCATCCTGATAATATTGTTTTGTTTACATCACCATGGAAAGCTTTATGCAAATTTTCTTGCCATACCATATCCATTATACCTTAAAGAGGAAACAGTCTGATAAAAATTCTCAAAACAGCTATTACTTGTAGGAAAGGAAACTAAAGGTCTGCAGTCTTTCAAAGTGTCATTCCTACTAACTGGACCTTCATAGAGGAAGAAATCAGTGCTGCTCTTTCAAAGAGCTCCAGATGAAGCCAGCAAAGCCATGGAGAGGCTGCAGTTCGCGTGCTGGGTCTCATGTGATATTTTGGTCCTGTGAACACAGGGCTCCTGGGTGCTTTTGCCACTCATGCTGACAGTCAGATCACTCCTGCACACACCTTTACAGCTGCAACTCCTGCTGCATATGTTGCAGGACATGTGGAAAGCCATTAGTTGTTTCTGTCTGCATTACTGTCATTCCAAAGTACAATCTTGCCATGCACTTTGCACTACGAGGGCTAGGAAACCAGTATCTTTTATAGTAATGACTTCCAGTTTACAGCCTTCATTTGTTATATTTCCTCAATAGCTGTTGTGTTGAGATTAACTGCATAAATGGTCTGCAGCTGGCTGTTATGAATTAAGGGAGTTTAATCAAAGTATTTCTAATGTACAGCATAATGATAATACATGGGGGAAGTACTATTTAAGAGATAATGATGGCTTCAGAAGATCACTGTTGTAATGTTTAGTGCATATGCCTTCAGCATTGAATTTGTTGTTGTTCTGAATATGCTTAATGGATCAGTGAAAAGCTGCCTAATGTGGGATTGTTTGATGGGGCTGACAGAGCTGGAATTAGCCCATTGCTGTTTACTGCATACAGCCATTAAGATTAATTGCTGCCAGATAATTTTGACTGTTTTTATCTTCGGGAAAAAGTGTCACTAATGGGTTTATAAATTGGTTCACTATTACTAATAGTAAGGCCAGTGTAACAGGAGAGGATGTGAGCAGCTAATTCTAAAGATAAAGGTAAAAAGTATAAAGTACTATATGACTTGCTAGTTTTAAGGGATAATGTTATCTAATAACAGACAGACTGATATATGATGCTCATTAATGCTATTTCCCGGGCTTTGGGTTGAACCTAATAGATGCTAATAAAGTCTTATTTGATGTACCATTAAAAAGCTCAATCTGTTTTCTGCATTAATGCACAATGTTGTTTATCACATTTCCAGTGACTAAAACCCAAACCCTCAATCTGTTACATAACTAAACAGTATCAGGCTAGTTATACCTGGTTTTGTCTTTGTTTAGAGACACAGAAAACATTATAGGGCAAACACATTTCTGTACATGCTATATGCAATTCATATCACTTGACAGCTTCCTGTCAGCAATAACACTTCAGGTTTCATTTTAACGTATCCTCTTTTACAAACATCACAGGTAAATTCAGCAAAGCACTCCCTTCAAGAGATAAATTAATTGGTTTGCAAATGTTTGAAAACAGTGTTGGGACGTGGGCAAAGGATTATCCAAGTAGGATGAGTCCACATTAGGAGGTTAATATTCTGGTACAGCACATATAGAGGCTTGTGCAGTGCCTCTAATTTGCTATGTATTAAAGTGAAAGTTCTTTGTGCACTAAGTCTCAAATATATCCCTCGTATCTAAGGGCATTGACAAGGGAGTGTGAAGAACATGCACTAAATAGATAGAAACACAGACAAGGAATGCTTAATGAAGAGGGGAAAACCAATAACTCATGAGTAGTGAAGTTAATCTCTTTTCAAGTAGAGATACTGTAAATTATGAAGTGATTCCCTTCTCAAGTTGAAAGAGCATTTATATTTTTCATGACCAGTTTTTATTTTATGCTGAGAACATCTTCATTTTTTGAGGGACTCTAGACAGTAAAACAGTTCTTGTCTGAAAAAAAGGCAATCTCAACAATATCAGAAAAACCTCTTCGCATTATTTTTCCCTTCCAGAATCTTAACACATGAAGACCTTCTAGAAGTTAAGAGGAAAAAATTATAGGGTGGCAAGATGACTTCTGCTGTATTTGTTTGTATTTGTTTCCACAGTAGTATTCCAAGTGGCATTCTTGCTTCTTTGCCATTAAGGACGTGAGCTATTTATTCTAGTTTAGACCATTTCCCCATGCATCCACTTTAAACTTTCATCCTTTTTGCCATATTTATGCCATCTGCCCATGTATCTAGTGTTGCATATTTATGTGTTGGGACCTTACATTATGTAGGGAACTGGCTACAATCTAACTGTTCTTTCCTGTATTTATGTATCTGAATATTGCACAATACTGCCTGGACACATCCATTCAGGTTTTTTCATTATGTCCAGATCCTGATTTCTTTCTCTCTTGTATCCATCACCATTGCCTGCATTATCCATATTCAATAAATCATCTTCCAGTTAAACTTTTGTTTGTGCGCAATCCTAGCACAGCTTTTACTTAAATCAATTTAAAATCAGTTTCATTAATTCAGTAAAAACTCTATGTAAACACATTAATGTTGGATTATAGGCAGCTTATTTTGATTTACTCTGAATGCAGTATAAGTTAAACCAAGCTCTGGCAGCCTTATATTGATTTAAAAGAGGTGGTACTACCTACTTTGCTGTTTTAACTATATTGATTTTAAATCTTGTTCTTAGTTAAACCAATGAAATCTTCACATAGAAAGTCCTAAGTTTTGTTCCCAAAAAGTGTTTCCATTCAGGGCCCTGCATAGATGGCCATTAACCTTTCCTTTCTATTGTTAATGATTCTAAATAATGCCTTGAGGCAAACATTGATTAGGTTGTTAACCAAGCTGTCTGTGGCAGGCAATTTAGGATGATAGCTCACATGAAAATTATTCCAGAATAAGGTATAGTGTTGTGGGTTGTCTTAATAGAGTGTAGCTATACTGGAACAATTCCAGGTAGAAACACTCTGAAGGAGATTTGAGTGTTCTTGTGCCAGTTTTGACAGAACAGGGCATCCTTGCCTGCCTCCAGAGGGAATGGACCCCTGGGTTAGATAAGCTGGCCCAGACATCTTGAGCAACCTAGAAATTCACAAGGAACATGTATTTGGTGAACTGAATCCTTTCTATTCTCCTTTTAAGTGATCTCATTCCAAAACAGATGGTAAGGCAAATTTTTACAGGGAGAAGGAAGGAAGGGAGGGAGGGAGGGAGGGAGGGAGGGAGGAAGGAAGGAAGGAAGGAAGGAAGGAAGGAAGGAAGGAAGGAAGGAAGGAAGGAAGGAAGCAAGGAAGGAAGGAAGGAAGGAAGGAAGGAAGGAAGGAAGGAAGGAAGGAAGGAAGGAAGGAAGGAAGGAAGGAAGGAAGGAAGGAAGGAAGGTTGGTTTGATCTAAGGATATTTTAGGTGAAATTGAAAAGCAGGCAAGTTAGACACATCACAAAATGGGATCCTAAGCAGAATCCTCCCAGTCCTTTACCTTGCAGGCACATCTGTTTTGGGTCATGCTTTACATGATATGGCTTGCTTACTAATCTTCTATTTGCTACAAAGCTTCTCTGATTATGGATTTGCAGAAACAGCATGTTAATCCTGAACTTTCTTTTCCAATCGAGCACAGATTTTGGACTGCTTAACCTAAAAACAGCAGTCACTGAAGTTACCCAGGTGTTTCTAAACTAAAATCGGTTGGGTAAAACAAAACGATGTTTTGCAGAATGCAGGGCATGATCTTCTCTGTGGTAAAGACAATCTGATATGGAATAGACTTCACTAAGAATACACAGTAGCACCAGTGCCAAAGTTCAGCAATCAAGAGGAACGTATATTTACATTGCAGTGCAGTATAATTGCAGCTTGAATAGTTTTTTATGAAAAACATGACAAATCTTTCAGGAAGAGGGCTTATCACAATTCCTATTCATTTTCAAATTTGCAATAGGCATGTGAGTTTCATGAACTTCCTGAGCATTTAGCCTTTTGTGGCTGTGTTCCAGCTTTGTGTGGCAAGGTTCTAGTACTGAGGGAGTTATAGGGATGGCTCCTCTGAGAAGCTTCCAGAAGCTTCCCCCATGTCTGACAGAGCCAATGCCAGCTATCTCCAAGATGGACCTGCTGCTTGTCAAGGCCAAGCCAATCAGCAATGGCTCTGTGATAAGATATTTAAGAAGAAAACCTTATTATGCAGGTGGAATGGCAGCCAGAGAAGAGTGGAGTGAGAATATGTGAGACACAAGTATGCATATGCCAAGGTCAGTGCAGAAGGAGGAGGAAGAGCTGCTGGGGCAGAGATTTCACTGCAGCCCATGATGAGGTAGCTGTGCCCCTGCAGATCTTGGAGGTCCATGGGGATGCAGAGATACATCTGAATCCCATGGAGGAGATCCACATTGGAGCAGGTGGATGATTGTGACCCCATGGGAAGCCCACACCAGAGCAGGCTCCTGGCAGGACCTGTGGATCTGTGGAGAGAGGAGCCCACGCTAGGGCTGGTAGGACTTGTGATTCTGGGGGGAACCCACACTGAAGTAGTCTTTTCCTAAAGGACTGCACCCCATGGAAAGGGACCCACACTGGAGTAGTTCATGAGGAGCTGTTGAATGTAGAAAGGATCCCATGCTGGAGCAGGGATACGACTCCTCTCCATGAGGAGAAAGCAGTGACAGAAACAACATGAATTGAACGTGACCCCCATTGCCCATCTCCCTGAACAGCTATGGGGCAAGTAGAGAATTGGGAATAAAGGTGAGCCTGGGAAGGAGGGAGGGGTGTCAGAAAGATGTTTTTAAGATTTGTTTTACTTCTCATTATGCTACTCTGACTTTAATTGATGATCAATGCCGTTAATTTCCCGAAGTCAAGTCTGTTTTCCCCCTGATAGCAACCAGTAACTGATCTCTCCCCATCCTTATCTCAACTCATGAACCTTTCATTATATTTTCTCTCCCAGTTCAGTTGAGGAGGGGAATTATAGAGCACCTGGAGGGGTGGGCACCTGGCATCCAGCCCAGGTCAAGCCACCAATGGCTCTAAGTGAAAGGCATCTGTCTTGCTGGAGCAATGCAGGTTTCTACCTCACATTCCTGGATGATTGCTGAGATTCAGCATAGCCCAGGTCACCTGCTCAAAAATCCTTGATGAAGGTACAGACAGTTACAAATTTAGTCTAAATAGTACTCTTTTCCTCCATATATGCTTTGTGAAGTAAGAAATCAGAACAGCATAGCTTTCCAAACTTCTTTCCCCTAACACTCTGTAGTTCCAAATACTTGCCTAAAGCGAGCCCATACTCAGTGACTTCTGGAGCAAAAAGTAGCATTGCAGAGCATAACCACATCCGCACAGGTCTTGGGATTGTTCTTTTTCCTGACCCTTTCCCATCACATGTCCCACACCACTGACACAGGGAATTAATGAAAAAAAGAGCACTGCTCAACATGAGGTCTGCATTATGCTCCAGGAAGGACATGGTGGACACTGAGAGATGTCTCCAGGAGACCAGACTCTCTCAGTATCCAGTCCAAAGCAGAAACTTCACTAAGGTGTTTTACAGGACTGTCTCACCCTTTCTATGGATTAGACAGGAAACCTTCTGAAATTAACCTCCCACCTCAGACACTTCATTTAAGGATCTAAATTTAGACACTGAGAAGTGCCTTTCAATTTTCTTTTTTCAGGAAGAGTTTTGGTTTGTTTTTTTTTCTTTTAGGATGACATTCACCTCTTTGTCCCAGTTCAGGACAGATTACCCTTCTAGTTTTCTGCAAACTCTGACTCAAAGACCTTGTTACAAAATGGAGCAAACCCCATATAAATCATAGAACCACCTTCCAGTCATCTAGTTTCAACACCCTTGCCGTGGGCAGGAACACTTTCAGATTTATCCATCCAGCAAGATTCCTGCCTTAGAAAATATCTGAACCTAGAGGGATGCATGGTGTTTAGTTTGACATCTTGGGTTACATTAATTTATCACACAGCCCTGTCTCTCACTTCAACCTCATCAACAACTGTGATCCTGAAAAGAAAATCCTATGGGAAACCTGTACTTTAGTTGAGGGGAAAAAAATCAAGTTGAGCCTCCAAAAATTATAAAGTGTTACATTAATTGCTCCATTTCACTTTCCGCCTTCTTGCTTTAAGCTTTTACAGCTCATATTTTTGAACTTTCCTCTGCAGTCCATACCATTAGGAATGTTTTTCTTTTCCTTTAATAAAAACAGCGATTATCAGGTAATAACAGGCATTTTGAAGCTAAGACACTAAAAATACCAATTGTTGCAAAATCCATGATTAAATTACAAGTCTTGGCAACCTCACGATGAGTCTTTCCTTTCAAGACCAGTTTTCTCATATTTCTGAAGTAATTTCTCAAATGAAACTGCTTTTTCTCTTTTTTATTTTTTTAATGTATACACAGACTTGTGCCGTTTAGGACGAAAAGCAAGGATGAATCCAGGCCATGGATATGTGCTGGGAGAGCATCAAGTGATAGATCATGCAGCCATTCCATTTATCAACAAAAAAAATTCTTTGTCTAATTCATGAAATGTTATTTTCTCACCACATCAGGGTATGTGGGGTGCTTTTCTCAACTAAAGTATGACTCTGTAGTAGTAGATTGCCAAACTTTCTCCCTACATTCACACTTGAAACAAATGTGCTGAAATTTTCAAATTGACATAGTTAAGAATATTAGGAACAAATGCAGATACTTAATACAGCACACGAAATAGGTTAATTTTTTGTCTTTTATTCAAGGCATGGTTATAATATCCTGAAATTAAACTATTTAACATGGAAGATTCTCTCAGTTCAGACAGTTTCAGGCCAATTCTTTCCGACTGCAGCTATTACCTAAAAAAAATTACATAACTTGCTTTTTTTCTGCAAATCGCTGAAGCCCAACTGGTGCTCCATTATTAACATCAGAGCTGTCAGCATCTCAGGGAGGCAAGAGCAGAAAGCAAAGCACTCCTAGCAGCAGCAGCAAAATCATTCTTGCACTTAGAGAAATCTTTCAATCCTCTTTACAGCAAGCAGAGAACTACTTAAAGTACAGTATGCTGAAGGTGGGATTCATTTCACTTTCACTATCTCTAAGTTAGAAGTCTCTATTAGATGTCTGTAAGTTAAAGTCAGCTTGACTCCATCTCTAGACATGGAGAGAGAGAGGCACCTCCAGAGGGTGCTTCACCTCATCCACAAACAGGTGTCGAAGGGAGGTGGAAGAAACCACCCTTTGGAGACAACTTTGTCTCTCTAATGACTACAAAGGAAGATTGTGTTGAGTGGCTTAAACTTGACAGCTAAAGTTAAATGAGATGAAATCTAATCCTAGGCATAAGTAACACCAGAGAAGCCTTACTTTCCTGTACTGAAGACAATGTTATTAATGATGGTTATTGGAAGCATTCTGCATTAAAATGCACAATTTGCATCATGCTTGTTAGCTAATATGAATTTGATTGTGCATATAACTACACTGATATGTCATGTGTGTCAGAACCTCTGTAAAAAAGGTAGGAAGGGCAGGTTTAGCAAGGGACATGGCTCCAAAACCTCATTACATTCAGCTGGGACCCTGACCAGCTTCTGAATGCTCCTTTTTCCCTCAGTGCTAACTGTTTTACAACTATCTTACAGCGACAAAAAATCTGGTCATCTTTTTTATCATCTAAGTACCATTTTTCTTGTATATTACAGAAAGTGGAACTGTATTAAAATGAGTCAGAACATATACTTTTCCCACTATTTGCATTAACTTTCCAGCCCATCAAATTATTCTTCATTTTAGTTTAGAATCTGAAAAGAGGTAGAAAATATCCTCCCCTAGGAACTGCAGGCAGTAGTCTGTATGGCACCAACTGATTGGCTTTCACATCACTTTGGATTAATCCTGTCTAGAGCAGGTGGGGCCTGTGAAGTAATAGCTCTTGACCCTGGCTCTCCTCTAGACTCCATACAATGTCTTCATGACCCTAAAGCTTCTCTTTATTTCAGTTCAAAGGGTCTGACATCAGAAAGGGTTGTGCTGGAGCCAACAAGACTGGTGACTGTTATACCATGGAAGTGACCACACATGTGGCAGGCCATAGCATTTGGCATGAGAGCACAGTCTGATGGCGCAAAGTCTGCTGAAAATATTTCTGAAAACAGGGAATGATGGGAAAATCAGCATGGCAGAGGATCAAAATGCCTATGTCTGAGCTGGTTCCTGCCATTCTTAATGCAGCAGCACAGACAAACTCTGATGACTTTATCTGGACATGACTTTGTCTGTTTTAACAAAGAAACACAAATTTTAGCCTCTACCAAAGAGGACATCAAAAGAAAGAATTCAAGAGATCTCTATAGCCTGAATATCTGTGTCTTTATTAATAATTTCTCAAAGACAAAAATGAATAGACTTAATTTTCTGGTGCACCAAGGAGTTTAAGGCTCTATCAAACCAAGCTTGCCATCACCCTCTCTTCAGTTTTACTGTGGGCATCTATATAGTTATGCTTTCACCCCAAAAAGTTTCCTCTGATTTACATCAATGCAAGTAGAGAATGGAAGCTTCTACACTTAGTTTCAAAACACTTCATTGGAACATGTAATTCATGTGTATCTGAGTATTTCATCATTACTTAGATGTTCTGTCAGTGTCACCTTTTAAATCTAGGTACTTTTAGTATTCTTAGTGTAGTACATGCATGAGAAAATACTGTAGCTGTGAAAGTCCAGATTGTGCAATCTACTAACCTAGAAGATACTGTCACTTTTATGTGCCCTATATTTTATTCAACCATAGCGCAAATAAATGTAGATTTTAAAAAAAATATTTATCTTTAGCTCTTGCCTTGCTTTCCAGTCCTCAGTGTTTGGTATTTGAGAATCAGGTCATTTAGAAAAAAAACCTCATATGCTGTGTACCTTCAGTAAGCAGCAAAAAAAAAGTTCAAAACATTGCAATTAGATGGGGTGTATCCCATTGTTCTTAAAAATATCCATTTGGTTTTCATGGTAGTCTCAAACCCTAGATAAGTAAAAATAAAACCAGAATCTTGTATTTAATTCATCCATCTAGACAGGAAGATTTATAAAGCACCATTTACTTGGTGAATCTTTCACTCTAAATTATCTAATGGTTTTCTAAAATTAGATTCTACTTTCAAAAAATCAAAACTGTCGGAGTTATTAACATAGCACCTTTTTAGGGATATTGTTAGATACACAAACATCTGGGAAAAAATACTGAAAGACAAAGTTGCATCAGCTTTGAAAGCACTTTAGAAGTCCTCATAAGGTTTCATTTATAGGAAGAAGCAGATTGGCTGAAACTTTAATCCCACTGAAACCAATAAGATTTCACCCTTTCTCTTTCACTAGTCAGACACATTCCTAGTGACCATGACCATGAGAAAGATTCTTGCAAAAGGACAGATAAAAGGCTGACTCTGTCTCTTGAAACAGTAGGTTTATTTGACATTTCTGTGTTTCAGTATTTCTGTAGTCAATGCACAATATGTGTTCCAGCCTGAAGGCTTCTAATAGTTGATAGAAGATAAAAATAAATGTTTCTATTTACAGATCCAAAAATTTTTAAGAGGAGGAATGAAAAATATTTTGACTGTTTCATAAAACAAGTGTGAAAAGTGGTCAGTGAATAATTTTTAAAGGTCAATATTAAATTTGTTGTGCTGCAGTTAAATCTTAGCTAGAATTGGAGAGCAAATTCAGTCAAAAAATAAATGAAAGAATCTTGTAAGCATTCTGCAAACTCAGTCTCTAAGTCTCGAATAATAGGGTATTGGGCCTTAATTTTTCATGCCTTCTAGAATATACAGTCAAGCATGGTCTAGTATCTCTTTATATGTAGTGATTTTAATGTGGCCACTACTTTCTTTCAATCTCTTTATTTTATGGAGTTAAAAGTCCACTGTGCATTCCAGGATTTATCTGACCCTTGAGATTCCAATGTGTGAGAACTGAAGATAGTGACTAGCCTTTGCCCAAAAGTAAGAGCCAGGATGCCAGAGAACATAAAACCACCACAAAACATAGAGATGGACAAGATTTAGAGATGGGAGAGAGGAAAAGAAGAAAATCCACACTGAGGCAAAGTGGCACAGAGTGACACTCATTCACATAGTTTTTTTGGGGTTTTTTTGAGATGAACTGGCTAGTTCCAACACCTCCCCACTATCATCTCCCAAATCTCTGTTATTTCCCAAATCCTTCCCTGGAGTAGTTTAAAGATTAGCACATGGCCCAGGAAAAATCCTCTAAGAGACAATTCAAAATGACTTTTCAAAATGAACAACCAAGTTCCAGTCCCACTTCTTTCACTGTTAAATTTACCACCACAGAAATACTCACTAGCAGCAGAAACAACCTTAAGGCAGTGATGTATGGAACAGCTGACTTCTGTGGTTTGCAAGAACTGTAATTCTAAACCCTTTCCCTATGTAAACTGATTTCTGGTTTTGAAATGTAGTCATTGGCTTCCCAGCTGCTGATAGCTACAGAGCTGCCTAAAGCCAAGCCAGCTTCTCTGCTGAGCAGGCAGTATGGTTTCTTGTCATAAAGGAAACGACTTGAAAGGCAGCCTGTTGACCGTGTAAAGGATGGATGTGCATGGCTTTTGTTCAGAGCCAATGCTTTTCCTGCCATCCTCCCCAAAGAGACCTTAAACCTGGAAACCAGCGGTTTCATAGACAAATTCAGGACTCAGTCATAATCAAATAGACTCAGCACAGCACGTTATTGCACATCAACAAGGCTGCAGTAACTGTCCACTACAAATACAAGATAATGTGACATACGTTAGCCCACAGTGAAAAGGGGCTAACCTAAGCCAAATTACTCTCAGTGTGCCATGGGCTAAGAGCATTTGCACAGGCATTTATTGAGACAGTTAACCAGAGTAATTTGATCATATGTCTGAGCTCAAAGACAAAATAGACTCTAAATTGCTAGTATGGTATATGGGAGATGTAGCCATGACATTCTGTTGCACTATCATCTGACCTAACAAGAAAGATACACTTCCTTCTTGGCATTATTTTAACACAGCGTTTTACCAGCCTGAATTATGATAACACAGAAGAAGAAAAAAAATGCTACGTTTAAACCTATAAAAATGCAGCTTACTGCTATTTGATAAGGCACAACTTTTTCTAGCAATTGTAATCTGTAACATTACAGCCTTAGGAGGTAATTTACTAAATAGGACAAAATTAGCTGATTTTTGGACCATTTAAAGCAACACTTCTGTTGAAAGCATATAAAATGTATTAAAGTAATCTCTAAAGTCTTTACCCCTGCTTGAGATTTTAATTTACTCAGAGTTAATAAATTATCCCCTTTCAGAAGCTATTGAAAATTTTCACTTAAATCCTTTTAAAAACTTAATGTGTTCAATTGAATCTTAAGCAATTTATACACATATACACAGAGCTTGAGGTGGTCACCATACTAAGGTAGAGGCTGAAAAGAGGTTAGATTAACACTAACTCCCGTTCCCTTAGGGATTGCTGGGGTGCTATTAATGAATGTGAATTCCCTCCTCCCCCAGGGCCCTCCCCCTACATAGGCACTGGTCTGGCTTCTGAGTAATTACTTTTCCACAACTGCATTTAACAAAATACCCTGTTCAAAGCCCAGGCCCATTTTCTTTCCTGCTGAAGGATGTGACTGCAATCAGGGAAGAGAACAGCAAATCTGGGTCACCCCAGTATTCAGGTTAGCTGGGACACAAAACTTGCTTCATCTCAGACAGGGCTCTGTGTTACATTTGCACACTTATCAGAAATATTTTTTTCAGGCTATCAATTATTATATTTGAACATTGCATCCTTGCTCTAGGGAGCCCTTAGCAAGCTGTAGCAAAAATCAATCCAGTTTTACAACTTTTACCTTGGCACAGCTCCAACTCTTTATCTACCTCTCACAGTTATTTAAAGATGCGGTGCCTTTTTTTCTGGAGTATAGCTATATTCCTGAGTAGATCTTGCCCTTGATGTATGTTATACCCTTCTTCCTTTATTAGGGTTAATCTGTGAATCTGCTTTGGTTTCACTTTTCATGTTTGACGATTGGTGTGTCTGTAGTGAGGTTTGTGTGGCTGGGTACCCACCTCTCCTGGGCAGCGTGTGTTTCTGAGCATGTATTTCTCACGGCAGCCAAAGCCTCTTATTTCAGGGAATGGGCACTTGGGTTGCAGCCCACTCTTGTTCAAATTGCTTTAACATTGGCTGCAACTGCAGTAGTGGCATCTAAAATTTCTCCATGTGTTTATTAGGAGTTTTATTTTTCCAGTGCCAGCCCTACCTAAGAGGTGACCAAGCCAGACATCCCTCTCTAGGTGTGTAGGTGCACGAGGCACCTTTGCCAGCACACCTGGAGGGCCATCTTCTTCAAAGGGGTTATGACTTCCAACACTGGCAGCAATATTTCAAAAGACAGACACTATAGCTGTCTCAAAGGCTACTGACTCCCATATGGCAGGGAATTTTGGATAGCAAAAACTGGTCTTAGATATTACTGTGTCAGTGTAGGCTGCAAAAACAGACAGCAGATGCTGGGCATCACTGGAGTTATGAAGTAAAAGGCATTAAAAGAGAGCTCTATCTTAGAGCTGTACTTTGAAGGGGTTTTATGTTTATTTTAGAAGCAGACCCAGTTTCTATTTCTCTATTGAACACGCATGTGGAAGCTCACAGAGCCACTAATCAGATTGCACACGTTTCCATGTTTCTAATTCTCTACTTTTCAGCTCAAAAATGTGTTTTACCACTTCCCGTTAAAGTTACTTTATTAAATTCCCTCACAGCAGTTAGCTCAAGGGCTAAAAGACTTCCTTTAATTTACACCATGCAAGTTTATACAGAGTGAATGCTGGAAAGTCCATAAAGCATGAGTTTGGCTCATTGCTTCCAGCCTGCTTGCACAAACCAGACCTGGCTGTGCTCAGAGAGACTCTGAAAGGGTGCAAGTCCACAGTGGCACATGTGCTTTGTCTTTCACTGGTGGAGGGGGGATGCCTCTTTACATAAGACAGCAGTTGCCAGCCTGATGCCGTGGGAGTGTGATGTGAGTGGTGTGTCCAGTAACAGCATCTACACAAAGCAAACCAAATCCCTGCCGTTTCATAGTGTAATATGTAGTTAAACTAATCTCATTAGTATATACTCATTTTCAGCAGTGGCATTTTAAAGATAGTAACTAGTAGACTTCCCGTCCTTCCAAGCAATATGGAGCTAGCATCCAGCCACCTTTGGGCATGTTGTCTTTAGAGCTCCTAAATGGAGCAGAAGATAGCTGGATCAGTCCTATAGAAAATCCTTCCAAAACCAGAGCTGGTATTTTTGGTTTGATTTTTTTCTATTTGAACCCCATTTCTCTGTCTTTCCTTTTAGTCAGTACATGTGGCAGCATGCCAGTGGCACAAACCTTAAATCAAGTGTTTAGCCACTTGCAAAGAGTCACTGAAAGGAAAAAAAGTTTATTCTTTTACATCTGTCACACTTTCTTACATGTCTTTTACCTGTTTAATTTAAAATATTGTTTGGTATTACCGAGAGCTGTGCAGTGTCTGAGGCATATGACAGCTACCTGTATTTTAGAAGCAGATGAAATGGTTTACATTCTCAGGGAAAACATAAGAGATCTTTTAGAATAAAAAGTACTATTAACATATACAGTAGCATTACTGAAAACAAGAAGAAACAAGTACATGTTCTGACCTCAATGTAGTCAAAGAAGGGCTGGATAGTGGGAGCCATTCTTGTTTACTCATGTAATCAAACTTTCCCCCTAAGCTAGGGGGAATTTATATTTTGTGACTCATGCTAAGAAAAAACAAGAAATTCAAAATTGAGGTTCAAGCTTCTGATTTCATTTTCTAGTTAAGGTTGGAATGCTTGCTGGAACTTTCTCCTTCCTAGCTTTTGTTGATTTCTGTCATTCAGGAATCATGAAGTAAATATTTATTAACTTGGGAACACTCCTCCCTTCCTGCCCTTCATATTTGTGCTTCTTATGCTAATGAACTTACTTTAACAAGGGAACCACATTCCTCCTGGGTCCACATCAGTTCTGGTGCTAGCACATTAGTTATTTAAATGTGGTTTTGTATTAATTTTTCATATTGTAATGCATTGTTCCCTGCAAATATACATGTAGCTGGTTTTCAACAGTAAACAAATATATGTTAAAGATATTGTTAGCTGAAGACCTTTCATCTTTCATTTTGCTTCCTGTGATAATGGTGGTCATTTCTCACTCTTGCCCTCTCTCTTTTCTCAATCATCCCCTTTCCCTTCTACACTTCTGTGATGACCACTATGAGGGTTTTGTTTTTTGTTTTACAAAGCAGGCTATTAAGGCAAATACAAAATTCTGCATGCATTCAACATCTACCTCTTGTATCCTCAATGTCTGGTGTAAAGGCTTGCAGTCTTTAATTTGGGAAATCCAATAGACAAAACAGGAGTTTAGCAAAAGCTGAAAAACACATGGTCTTGAAAAACCACCTTACTAGTACAACAATGATACTTAGGAAACTATAAGGGAGGTTATTGTGCCATCCTCTTCTTACTTTCTCACCAATAACAAAAAAAGACATACTAACTACATGCCTGCATATGTATCTATATGATACAGTACCACATCAAAAGAAATCTCCCTGCTTACTAAATTACTAAATGTAAATAGGTAAAAATGAAAACTACTGTTCTCTGTGAGGTGGGAGCTGTTATTTCCAAAAGACACGGTTTTAGACTAAAAGGTGGAAACTAGACTTGATCACGTATCATACTGCCAGGGCTACTATTTAGTATATCAAAAGTTCAGGGCTTGCTGCAACCAGGCTTCTCCATTTTGAGTCATTTAAAATTATCAAATATTTTGATCTCAGGAGTTGGTTGCTATTATAGAATTCAATAAGAAGGCGAAGTCTTCAACAACATTCTCCTAAGAGTCCTCAAGAAACACAGACATTAAACAATGAACTATCAGCTGAGGTGTATGTGAAGCATTGCTTTATGAGTTTCAGTGCCAGGGAAGCAGAATTCAGTTAATGAGTTCTCAGTCTTTGAAACAGGCCTCACAAATGATTCGGGGAGCTACAGTGAGTCTGACTTCTGTAACAGGTAAATGAAAGAAACTATAACAAAGGAGAGAAATAACAGATACCTAGATAAATGTGATATATTACAGGGAGGAACCAACTGGGTTTCTGTGAAGGGAGTCCACTCTCACAGATCAATGAAAGTTCTTTGAGGAGTCATAAAGGCTAGGGAGTATGGTGACCCAATGACTCCATACTTACATTTTGAAAAAGCATTCAACAAAGTCCCTAAGAAGAGATTTCTAAAGAAATTAAACTGTCATGGGTAAGAAGGAAGGACATCTCCCAGATTAATAATTGGTTAAAAGTGAAGAAAACTTGGGTAGGAATAAAGGGTCGATTTTCACAATGAAAAGCTGTTAATAGCAGGGTTCTCTGTGCCCTCAGCGTAAGTGCTGTCCAGTGTGTTAACAAATGACCTCAAACAGAGAGCAAATAGTCAGGTGACAAAATGTACGAGTGAGACAAAGTAATTCAAGACACTCTAAACTGATTCTAATGATAGAGTATTTCAGAAAATATTTGCATGTCAGTGGTAAATGAAGTTCAGTAAATGCTTACAGAGCAGTGTGCAGGTGATGCAGACTAAGCTAACTGCTACCGCTCAGGAAACATATGTTGGAGTTGAGGATGTTTCTCAGCAAACATTAGTTCAATGAAAAGAAGCAGCCAGAAAGACAAACAAATCTGATCCTTAGTATTACGTGCAATTTAGCTCACTGGAATTTTCCTAGATTATAGGAAATTTAGGAAAAAACTGTAAGGGAGGAGAAAATTGAGAAAGATTAGTAGGATGGGGTAGTTTCAATATGAGGAAGGACTCTATAGTCTGAAGCTCTTTAGCAGTGGGGGGGTATGACCAACATCTAGAAGTCTGGAAAAGTAAATAGGAATATTGGTTTTTATAACTGGAGACCAAGTGGTCACCCACTGAAAATATTAAATGTCAAGTATAAAATAGATCAGAAAAGCACTATTTTTCTCACTGAATTAAATAGTGGAATTCACTGATGATGGGAGACCAAAAAAAATTAGTTTCTAAAATGGTGTTAGAGAAATTAATGGATGATAAATCCATCAGAGTTTTAGACATTGCTAAATCTCACACTTCTCATTGATAGCACTTGAATGGATTGTTCTACACCTAAACTTTTCTCCAGTAATACATCAGGTTGTTTTAAGAAAAATGGTAGTTGATTAAATTAAGTTTTAGCCCAATAAATTACAGTTACATTTGTATTCCTATGAATGTAATAATTTGCAATTTTCAAGCAAAATATTTTCAGTACTTCCTTGTCATTTAAAAATGCTAACTTTCAATGGCAATTGCAGGAAGGTGAGGTAGAGAAATGCTGGGGTTTTTTGAAAAAATTGGATTTTTTCATAACTAGTGTAAACTACATGCTAGTCAGCATTCTGAACATTTGGACAGAGCAAACGTTTTTTAAAAAGTTTGATACACAAGATGTGTATATTTTGACTTTTCAAGAATTTCCCTGCATTTCAGTTCAATGACTAAAATCTTGTTTGCCTTAGTCATTATAACATCTTCTATTAATTATATTAAACTACATAAACTAATCCACTCATTCTCTTTGTGTTGAAATAAATGTCCATAGAGCATAACAAACCAAATGCATTTCTAAGGAGGGAAAAGGCATCTATTAATTTTATCAAAACTCTGAAAGTCAGGAAGGTATATTTTAACCAGTGTCAGCCACATCAGTTCTTCCACTGTGTAAGAAACCACTAGAGGACAAAGTATTGATCATGTCTGTCCGTAAGGGAGTGGTAGACAGCAGCTCTGCCTCTAGAGGAACTCTACAGATGAGCAAAAGACAAAGCAATGAGATGGATTTTCTGTCTAGCCAATCTCCTGGTGAGGTACTCAAGCAGGGCCTGAAATATCTGAGGTATGTGTTCATGCTTTTGCTCTCCCATGGCAGTTATCTTTCTTCTTCATCACCCTTAATTTTGTCTATCAAAAAGGACAATATGGAATGATGTCTCTTTTTTTTTTTAAATGCATGCATTGTGAGGATTATGTTTTGAAATATCTCCCATTTTCCACTCTCTCTTTCATGTCAATTTTGGTAGCCAAAATAACTGAGAAAGAATATTGACAGGAAGCAATCAGATAAAAACAGAAAATAGAATAGAATGTAATGCCAATAAAAAGGAGTATAAGCTGGGAAACCTGAAAAGTTTCAGCATATATTTTTCTTGTTGTCCTTAGCTGCTAAACTTTATGTGTCAGTGAAATAAATGAATAAGTCTTCTTCATCTCTAGTGACTGCAATCCTATCTCACGATAAGATTAAATTCTAGCATCATAAATCAACACATAGAATTAACATTAGGAGTCTGTCAACCAACCCTAGAAAATGTCAATTGATTATATTTTATTCCTAGGTCTCAATAATCATAATTTTTCCTATGTATATGTATTTTATATTTAAATGTATTTGTTTAAACAGGATGACAGTCATGGTAGGAATTACCTACAAAGTTCAGACGATGGAAAAAGAGTGAAATCGTGAGTGAGCCACAATTTCAACAGTTTTATCTCCTTTTTAGTTCTTGTTCTTTCTTTTTCAGCCATGAAAATGTGTTTTGTTGAAGATTTGTTTTTAAAGTACTCAAAAGATTTCCACTAGCATAAACAGGTTCTCACTGGCTTGTTCTAAGCTTCAAAATCTTATCCTTCCTCAGCCACTTGTGATTCAGCATCATGTATTGATGCAGACTGTAGACAATCCTTCAAGATAGACAATGTGGAGGTTGTTGGTTTATAAAGTGTCATTCTTGTGAGTTACTCCCTTCCTTTTAGTGATACAGGCTGCAGAGCTATTTTGGGATTGCTCTGCTTTGGGACATGTACAGGCACAGGGACAGCAAGAGGTAAGAAACACCCATACAGAGGTAGAGAGAAGGTTGCTTGTCATCCTTTGGGCCTTGTAAACTGCTGGCACCGCCTTGCTCACTTCTGGTGAGAGAGCACATGGGGCTCATAAAATCTGCTCTATGGAGCAGTTCAACCACTTGCAAATCTGCAGCAGGCTCATGAGATAGGCTTGTTAATGTGACCCTGCTTTTGGCAATTGGGTGCTGTGAAATTATCACACTCCTTCCCACTCCCTTTCAGATCAGTATTGATACACTTCACTGCCTAGTCACAAGGACAAACCTAGAATTGGCTGGATGGAGGAAGACAGAAAAAAAGAGCTGAATATCATATGCCAGTCATCCTGTACCTGCTAGTGACTCTGAGGCTTAGGAGAACTCAGCTTAAATTTGTTTCAAAAGTGGGACATCAGTGGTGTGCACACTGTTAATGAAAAGGCATCCTAGCAGGGTGGCCACCACAAGCATGGCCAGCTTGGTCACCAGCCCTAGACATGTACTTCACTCTGGAGAAATCCTGTGACACAGCAAGGCACAGCTGGGAAGGCAGACAGGAGCAGATTAACAGCAGTGAATTTTGAAGAGCTTTGAATTTTGTCCCATGAAATGCCTGAATTAATAGCCTACATCCTAACAAGTCTGTACCTGATCAGTACTGTGCAGAAGCAGGTGTGTGTGTGTGTCTGTTTTGGTTTTGTTATTGCAGTTTGTATTGTGGATTATTTATTGTGATGCAAGTAATTACACCTCTCTTTGTACTTTTTCTGTGGCTTAGAAACTTGTTTTTAACTATACTGCTATGTTTTTATATTAATTGTATAAAAAGAGGTCAGAAGAAAAATAGTAAAGGGAATAAGCTGTATGCTTGTATTGTTTTTCTATTCTGGTCCCAAAATAATACACAGAAATTAAGAACAAAAATATTACCTATCTTGCTTGACCCTCAGTTCTTCCCATTCATTCATCTATCACCCACCAATTGACTTACCTTACATTCAGATCTCCTTAAACGAGCTAACAACTCAGTATTTCTTGCACTTACAGACAGAAAAAACCCAAGATAATTTCTGTGTTGTTGCAATCAGTTGCAGTGAAGCATCCTATTGTCTGTTTACAAAGTTTATAGCCCTCTGGCTCAGAAAGGTCAGATTTATTGTTGCTTATTTACTGGCATGTGAATTTATGAGTGTTCAGTTCTGAAGTCTGGTATAAACATACCAGCATTGTCTTGTCACATGATGTTGCCCATTGTTTTGGAGCAGAAGTCACAAAATGTAGCACAGAGGACTTTCACAGCTTTCATCAAGCTGGTACAAGGAAGATCTGCTCTACTTGTGTCTGATGATGCAAGCAATGATGGCTTGGATGCCCTCACTGAACTTAGAAAAGGAAATCTTCATACAAGAGAAAGATTTTATAAGCTTGAATTATGACAAGCCCATGATTTTAATCTTTGTTTAGAGTAGTTTTTTCCAACTAAAGTAGTGAATTACTGCTGACCTCTCTTTCTGAAACAATGAATTTATTTATAGTAGTTACTGAAATATTATGTGTAGAGGGGTTTTTATTTGGATGCAATGTGTACAGACTTTCAGATGGGTTTTGGTAAAGTCACTCTCTGAAAAGGTATTAAATAAACTTAGTAATCAGGTAGTGAGATATAAGCCTTTTAGTGGATCAAAAAATGGCTAGGAAGCAAAAGTATGACTAAATTGGTCATTTAACCTTGCTGTCAAAGGACCATTAGCAGCATGACCAGAAAGTTTCAGGGCAACTTATGTTCAAAATATCACACTAAAAGGCTGTCAAGATATGTTTCTATTACCATTTACCTATCTGCATTAATTTCTTAAAATATCAGAGTGTCTCTACTGTATCCAGATAAAATTCATCTGTCTTAATACTACTTGATATCTTTGCAAAGGTTGTCACAGCCTAGCCATGTGGAAATATGAGAGCAATATAAAATCATAGAATCACAAAATGGCCTGGGTTGAAAGGGACCTTAGAAATCATCTAGTTTCAACACCCTGCCATAGGCAGCGATTCCTTTCACTAGACCAGGTTGCTAAGAGCTCCATACAACCTGGCTTGAAACATTTCCAGGAATGGGGCATCCAGGTATGGAATTGGAACTAGATGATCTTTAAAGTCCCTTCCAACCCAGGCCACTCTATGTTTCTATGAAATCATCAATGAGCAAAAAAATCAAAAGCTGCAGATTAGGAGACATCTAGTTTTAAAGCAACATGCATTTTCAGTTTCTTAAATCCTTTGGTGTGATCCTTGGAGCGTAGATTAAAGTTCTGATCTAAAGGATAGAGGAGACGTGATAATTTAACACGTTATTGATTGTTCCACATGCCTATTTTCAGTGGTGTCATTAGCAATTGCTTTAACTATTGTATTCATAATTTATCTTTTCAGTTTCTTGAGTACTTTGGTTCAGACTTCACTTTTCTTACAGACACTGGTATCCTATCCCAAGGATAAAAGTGTCAAGCCTGAGGTAATCTCTTTAACAAAAACCTGAGGGACAGAGACATCATTTTCTTTTTGCTTGTTTTTTGGCATTAGTGCTTGCAAGTAAAATGAAAGACTTGATTTGAAATTCAAGGCCAGATCTTAAGAGATGGTGGGCCCTTGCATATCCCTGTGGCTTCAGTGAGATCAGTGCATTTCAGGACTCATCCCCAAGACTGGATTTGATGCATTGTTTTTGTTTTGGTATAGCTCTGTTAAGGAGTAATCCATTGAGAATTTACTGCCCTTTTGGAGAATACTCCTGGTTTCATGTACATATTTGTCATTTTTTTCCTTTGGCCTTGTCAAACTGAGCATGTTATTTTGTTGTTTGATAAGACATATATCACTTTATGAATTAACCATTTATACATGAATCAGAATATAGGCTGAAAAGTACAGATAGGGCCTTCTTCCTGCAATACTGTAAAAGAGTTCATATATTTTGATCATTTCACCCCCTACCTCAGCCCCCATTAAAAGAACTAGCCCTGAAATAATTCATAGCTTTGGCATTAAAACTGTCATCATTCTTCAGTGCTAACACAGTGGAGAAATAACTTCTCAGCAGTCTGCCAGTCTGGGGCAGGGGGCAAAGGCTTTGTTTTCTGAAGATTAGAGAGGAGTTTTTCGTTAATCAAAGGAAAGTTAAGTTCTGCAAAAGTTGGTAAGACTGTCCAGTAAGCCTTTTATTACTCTGTGTCCTGTTTACAACAGGCCAGCAGATAGAAAACATAACAAAAATGCTCACCTAGAAAAACTGGTGTTTTGAGTCACATGAAAACCATTAAGGAGATTGGTACAAGTCAGAGGGGAAACAGAAGAAGGGGTAATGCATCTAAACCTCTTTATTAGTGCTCTTTCTTCCCTATGCTACTTGTGTGCACATGATTCCTGCTGCAGATAGGGATATTCTGTAGAAAGCCTCAGTTACTTAGTGTTGTTCACTAGTTATTGGTCTCACTGGCATTTTCCAAGGTATTCAGCTGTAAATTCCCATTGACCAATCCCAGACTGACAGGACTAGACCAATAACATGTGTGTAGAATTTCCCATGCCTTTTAAAATATTTCCACATTAAAACACTTTGAAGAATTCAAGATTATCTCCTCAGAATATTTATAAGACAGATTCATGGGCGAATTCATCCTGTTCTGTGCAATAGCAGCAGCACAAAGCAGCCTTAAAGTCAGCTTAGGCATCTCTTTGAGGATTTCTCTGATGTACAGAAATCCTGTAGTAATGGCTTTTTCCCTTTCCCTCACTGCAAGTTCCACTTCAAAGATGTTTGGATGGTGTGACTACTGCAGAGGAACTTGCTGCAAGTTTCTGTGCCCCAGGTATAGCTTACCATTATCAGAAGGACTTCTTGTGGCTCTTAGGAATCAGCAATTCCTCAAGGTAGCCTTGAAACTGCTTTAAATTACCATGAAATCCAAAGGTCAGCCCCAGGATCCTGAGGTTCAGAGATGTGCTTCTCCTCCTATCATTTTCCCTAGAACTTGCCCTGAATTGCCTCCTTTTCTGAAGCCATAGCCCAGTGATTCTAGTTTGCACCCTGATAGTAGACAGACTTTTTTTTTCATCATCAGTGGAGATGCAGAGTGATTTTGATTAATGACTTCATTGTCCCCAGCCAGCAAGAGACTTGCCTTTTTCAGTTTGCATCAGAATGGATGCTGAACTGACTGTAAGTCTCTAACTGGCAGTAGATTTCACCTGCTGAGAAGGGAGGAAATTAGTCAGGAAAAAAAAAATGGTCACAAAATAATACTGATTTACTCTAACTTCAACTAGAATGTCAGTGGATGCAAAAATTTTCCTAAACTTCTCCAGACTTTTTTCCTAAGTCTATACATGCAAGAAAGAAACTGTTTATGAGAATCAAAATTATCCTAAGAATCAAGTAAATTCCCATTTATTTATTTCATCTTGCATTTTTCCTGTGTATTTTTAAGAAGAAAGAGAGTGAAGGCAGGGATGAATATACAGTGATATTAGCATTAGGATATTTTCATGCCTGCTCCTACTCTTCTTTCATTGAGTAGACTGGGCCCGTCTCAGGAATTTTGGAAATACTGATTTGTTGTTATACATGTAAGATTTTAACATATAATGTCACAAGTATTCATGCCAGCCACAGGTAATGACTGGGTCTTTTAAACCTCAGCTAGATCTACGCTTGACATCCAAGAGCTTCTTGGGCACATGACGATCAACAGCAGCCTTGACTGCAGTGACCATGAAATTGTGGAGCACAACATCCTAAGGTAGGAGAGTAGCAGAGCACAGACTCTTCCTCAGAAAAGCAGGATGCACCTCCTTCAGGAAACTGCTATATGGGATCACATGGGCAGCACCTCTGAAGGGTGAAGAAGCTCTGGAAAGCTGAGAAGCCTTTGAACACAGCCTCCTCCAGTCACAATTATGGGTCATCATGTGGCTCAGAAAAATAAGTAGGGATATCAGGAGACTAGACTGGCTCAACAGGGAGCATGTGACTGAGTTTCAGGGTAAAAAAAGGTAGAATATAGGAGGTGGAAGGAGGGATAGGACACAAAGGAGGAATTTATAAGCTTTGAGTGTGCAGTGATGATATTAGGAAAGCCAATGATGCCTATGAGGGTCATGAAGTGCATGATATCCCAAGGTGCATGAGATAACACGTTCACAGCGAGTCAGGCTAGGTGATCAGCACTGGTGAGACCACACCCAGAGTGCTGAGATTAAGGACTTTCTACATAAGGAGGAGGTGAGAGATGGGACTTTTCAGGCTGAAGTAGAGAAGGCTTAGGTGGGATCTAATCCATGTATATAAATACTTTAAGGGAGGGTTTGAGGGAGATGCAGTCAAGCTTTTTTAAGTGGTGTCCAGCGATAGGACAAGCGGTACCAGGCACAAACTGAACTAAAACAGACTCTGTCTGAACATCAAGAAATACTTTTTTACTGTGAGAGTGACTGAGGACTGAAACAGGCTGCTCAGGACTCAGTCCTTGAAGTAGGTGACACTGCCTGAGCAGGAATGGTAGGATGAGATGACCCTCAGATCACAGAATCAAGAATATTCTGAGTAGGAAGAGATTTACAGGGATCATCAAGTTCAACTCTCAAGTGAATGGCCCATATGGACATGGGACCCACAACCTTGATTATCACCATGCTCCAACCAAATGAGCTAATCTCAATTTTTTCCAACCTCAACCATTCTGTGATCATGTGACAAGAAGAAAATCTTCTACCACTTAGATATTTTGCAGAGTGCAAGAACAGGGAATGTGTTTTGAATGGCACTAGGAGCTGTTATATTTTTACATGAAGGGAAAGGCCTCCAAGGCTGACGGAGAGTAAGTTTAGGTAGCTTTTATTCCTTAGCAAGGTTTTTGCTAAATGATAATTAAACTTCCTAGAAAAGGAGGGATATGAGGGGGGCAAATAAGGTGATCATGTGTACATCCATAGATAATATACCATTACTGGCAGTTAGGTTGTAATAGGATGTGAAGAAAGCTAAGAACACACAAAGAATGTTTAGCTATCAATGTTGAAGTTAATGCTAAAACCTGAAATTTGGAACATTCTGTTCATTTAGCCATGTACTTTATCCAGTTTCTGCTTCTAAGTGGTGATTTTTGACCACCAGTCTGTAGAACCACCACCAAAGTCAGTGTTGCATTCCCTCACATACTGCTCACAGTAGTTAAGGTCTTGACATTGTATAACAAGAATAACACAATCACTACACACATAAATAACTAAAGGTATCTTGACATCAATTCACCACACAAATAAATCTGCAACCCAAACTTCTAAATGGTTGTAAGTTGTGCCTGTCATGCCAGCTGAAGTGCTGTTTCTGTTAACCTGGGTGGTGTATACTTTGAATTTCATTTGAGACAGTGAAACTCAAAGATTTGAGGTAATTGAAGCAATTCCAAAGGACCCTTGCTGTCCTCCCTCTCGTCTGCAAGGTCATCTGCCCAGCGTCTTGGAAGGCATGGTTGGCTGCTCAGAGCCTATGATACTGAGCAGCTCCTCCAATTGCTTCAAGGCCCTCAGATCTTTCCTATTCATGTTGCTAGGGAGACCCCTAAGAGGAGAGCCTTGGGGTAACAGTTGCCTTGTGAAGAATATTGGTTTGCGTGGAATTGTTGGTTTATGTCCTGGCAGTTGCTCCTGATAGAAACAAAGCCATATTTGAAAATGCTGAACTACTCAAAAAAATTGCTTTTCTTTCCATCAGCCTGTTTTCCTGATGAGAGGGTGCACTCACAGACAGCTTCCAAACAATGCAAATGAAGAAAACAATTGTTACAGGAATGACTTTCAACACTTAAAAATTGCTTTCTGAACCTGTTTGAGATAGTCAGCTAAAAGGGTAGTCTTCTTTCATAACTCCTTTATAATAACGCACAGCTGGGTGAAAATTCATCTCAAACAATACTTACTTTTGTCTTTCCTTATTTACCATCATTATCATTACTTTTTACTTTGGTTAGCAGATGTTTCTTTAGTGCTCTGACATTCTTTATAATTTGCATATTTGTTAATTTAACTGGCAGAAAAGTCAACTTACTGTACAATATGCACCTTGTATTTAACACTTATATGTATGTGGCGTATGCAACAGGAAGAGATCTTCTGATATCCCAAATACATTTTTAATGTACAAATTTAACATATTTTTTAAAATTCATGTGTTTGGGCTTTTCTTTGTGCTGTGCAAAAATGTCTGATTGTTTAGAGCACAGCTCAAATCCAAGGAGGAATCATTTTGAGTCTACAGTATAAACTCATAGCATCCAGGATGTGGCTATGATGAACAAATCAGTAATTAATTGGGCATTCATTCCAGTGACCTGTCAGCATTCAAATGCTTTAATTAGATGGAGAAATGGAGGCAAGTAATGAGGGCCAAATCTGTATCCTTTTGAATACAGTGGCAAAACATCCACTTGCTGCAATAAGATTTAGTCCTAAATGCATGACAGCACACTATAGAAGATGTCGTCTCCACCAACTGTGGTTCAAGTGTATAATACTGATAATGTCACTGGCATTGTATCTTTCGTTAAGGAAACAATGATGCTCTTAGGAAGCTTTTTGTCTGCTCATGCATACAAAACAGGCAATTTTCATGAAGTATTAATTGCAAATTATCTAGTATAAATGAGGGTCCCAAAAAGAAAAATCTGCTTTATACTGTGTCTGCTGTTTATTTCATTATTAGTATTCATTGTTTTGCTTATGCGGTACAGCTGAAAGGAAACACCATATCCTGTGTCAAGGAACCACACTTTAAATATGCAGGTGTATACAGACCTGGAGGGTTTTTTTGATTCCCAAGTTTTTTCATAAGTATTCAAGCATGTATGCGTCTAAATGTACACCAGAAACATTTGTCTACCTAAGATTTTCTGTGCATATTAGCCAGTTTCACTTTCCATACACAGATAAACCATATTAAAAATTACCACATTAGATTAAAATGCTGGTGATATATTTTGTTTTCTTTGTCTTCTAAATGTACTGACTGTAGATCAACACCTGTTTGTTGCTATCTAGCTAGCATTAACTTTATGTTTGAAGTGCAGGTTTGAACTATTTATTATGAAAAACATAGACTAGTTTAGAAAATTGACTTAACATTTGACATTCTTTCAAATTAAATGTATGTGTTTTTTTCCAAAAGTGCTTTTAGTTTCACTGTCTTTTTTTAAAAACCCTTCTAATTTACAAAATATATAATGAAGTTCATGCCAAAATGCAGTGCACACAGAGGTACCCCATCTACCTTTGAATGAGGAATATACCTCCATCTCAGAGAATCATAGGACTCTAAGAGTCTTTCTCCACTTTTGTCTTCTCATGGCTGTTAAAAATCACCTTCTCATTTTGCAGCCTATTAAAACCATGTATTTATGACTATCTTATCCAATTTTCTTCTTATGCATATAATGTCCTCTTCCTTGTTGCTTAAGTAGAATTTTTCCTTTATGGCGTTAAGCATATTTACAAACTTTATTTACAAAACAAAAAACTTTCTCCAGTAGCCTTATAAGACTGCAGGTCTCCTGTCAAAATCATGGTTTCTGTTCTGTTGAATATCCACATGTTCTTCTTTGTTCAACAGAATTGAATCAATGCACGCAATTTTTAGATGGAGTCCCAAATGTACAGAAGCACTAATACTTCTTGATCCCTCCAGAAAATATCCCATGTGATATATTTGGGGATTTGTTTTGTACTTTTCACAGCCAAGTCAATCTGAAGTTCACAGGTTTTCTGTGATCCACTGATGCATCCTACATTTTTCCATCTCCTGCTGTTTCAGAATGATGAATTGTCAGCCTATAACAGAGATTCTTCTTAATAGTTTCAAAGTACATGACTTGGCAATTTGTACAATTATACCTCATCCCTTCTTTTCTAGTTCACGCATCTACTCCAATATTATATTCTGATCCCTCTTTAAATTACTGTTTCCAGTGCTTTGTCACTGGCTGTTTTCATTCTGCTTCAAATGACTGACACAAGCCCTCAACCCCTCCCCACCAGATATCTTGTACTTTTCCTCATAACCATCTCACTGAAGTAGTGTTACACCTAGATTTTTTTTTTCCAGAAGAAATGTCACAAGCTGTCTTAAGGACATGGTCAAGCAAACTTTATAACAGCTTCCAAACATCTGAATCTTCAAAAATTTTCAGTTTCAGAGTATTTTTTTCAAGTATATAAACATTAGATTACTAAAAGATCTTTAGCAAATCCCTTGATACAATTCACTTCTTTCTATTCATAGGATCGTTCCTAAGATTCCCCCCTCCCATATACTTCCCTGGACCTCAATAAGGTCTTTGGTTTCGGTTTGGTTTTTTCTGATCCTTCCCACAAGTGCCTCACACAGCTTTTATAACTTTGATGAAAATCACTCTGGGTGCCATGCTCAGTTTTGAGAGAAGTTTATTTTTTCCACTTCCAAGAGCCATCATGTTACAGCAGAACAACTTCCCACCCCTGCTGAGGGCTGGGGTCTCACCACTAGCACTGCTAAATAAGACAGAGTTCTTCTCACTATGGCAACTTTAAAAGTTGTAGCCAATATGAAGAAGAGATCAATATCCGACACGCATAAATTTCTGGGGCTAGAAAGGATAATAGTCAATATGGTCACCTGTACCAAGCCTTGGATCATGGTGGCTGGGGAATCTTGCCCCAGCTGTAGGACCCTGGCATCATCTCTGACTACACTTTGTTTCAAAATATGAATCTGAAATAGTTTTGTTTGACTTTGAAACTAAATAAATCTCTGCTGAGTTCATCAAATACCTACCAGCCCTATTGCCTGAGTAAGCTCACCAGAGTCCAGTGTTTCATAGCTGCTTATTCAGCTCAGCTGATCTATTACCCTATCTGCTCAGAAATTGCCTAAAAACTAGAACCAAGAGTTCTTGAGCTCTAGCAATTTGAGGTTTGATTTTGATTTGTTTTCCACTGAATGCCTCCAAACACTCCTTGAGAGAGCAGGGAAAGTTGCACAGGCTCTCAGTATCTCTAAAATGCACAAGGCTATCACACCATCTCTCAGTCTTGTGAGAGCTGGGAGATTTCCTCTTGTCATCTAGCTCTTTGGCAGATTTAGACACAAGATTTTTGTTACTCAAGTGGCAATCATGAGGCTTTAACTCAATGTGCTGGTTTCCAAGGTCCCATATATCATTACATGCCATCTTTTGACAGGGTTTGCCACCATGTCTACATCAGCCCCAGCAAAGGAGGTTTTCCTTGTTGTAATTCCACAAGATACCAGTGATTGTCTGAAAGTCTTCGTTTGAAATGATGAACTGTTTTACTTCACTATGAGTGCACGACACACAGCCAAGGAAACCCTGCACAACCTGC
The DNA here is from genome assembly GCA_034509425.1 of Eopsaltria australis. Classification (NCBI taxonomy): domain Eukaryota; kingdom Metazoa; phylum Chordata; class Aves; order Passeriformes; family Petroicidae; genus Eopsaltria; species Eopsaltria australis. The sequence continues at coordinate 1,060,592 of JAVTVJ010000343.1, read as the reverse complement.
AATATCCACAACACCTTTTTCTTCAATCCCTAGAAAGTGAGAGGCCAGTTCCTTGTATCAAGGTACACACAAATCATTGTGCTCCTTTGTGCTTGATTGTTTTGGTTTTGTGCCAAAAGTAGGAATCACCAAGATAATGCCATGTTAGTGCTGAGGATTTTGATGATGCAAAATCTGACCCCAGGGAGAGCTGAATCAAAATAATTTCTTCACTAGCCACCCCTTTGACCCACGCAGATCATTGGCTTAGACCAGTGAGTACCAACATTGTATCAAGGCTTATCCAGTCCACTCATCATCCACATAATTGATCAATTTTATCCTTCCCTAGTGCCTATCTCCATTTACTTCTCCTTCAAGAGCCTTCTAGGTGCTTCAACACAAATGACTTTATGAAGCCCTCCCTCCACTACTCAAAGGTTTTAAAGTATATTCAGATTCTGTTTTAAAATGGCCATGTATTTAATGCTTCTGGTTTGTAAATTAAGCTTCTGCTCATAAACAGCTTAAGAAACATGGAAAATGCCTGAGCCTTCAGGCAGTCTGAAATGAGAAAGAGGGCTCACCTAAGCACCTGTGTTTTAGGACTGTATCACCCAAGGTTGATCTCCAAAGATTATGTCCACAATTGGGTCATCCAGTAAAGCAGCTTTTCTTGATTCTCTACCTAGTATATTTTACTGCATGACCTCCAAAGTGAGTAATACAGGCATAAATGCAGTGATCATTGCAGGCATAATCCCCCATATTACAATGGCTTCCCAATATAACCAAAAGGAGGAGTTTTCTGTGTGGGGAGATTACCAGTGAATCAAAGTACATTATCTTTTTTCAAACATCCCATCACAACTGTGTTTCTTTTTACCTCTAGCAGTGTTTGCCTGAGATTCCTCACCCTGCTGGCAGGTGTTGATCCAGCTGGGAAAGTGCAAAGTTTTTGCTGACTCAATAGTAAAGTCATCTCATTATTCCACGTAGACATTGGAGAAATAAAGAGAAGTCATGACAGAGAGTGATATGATTCGGGTAAGCATGTCCTGAGGGAGCACAGCACAAAGAAAACCGAATCCAAGGAAAAGTTTCAGGTTGTGGTTTCATAGCAAATTCTTTCATTATGGCCTTTGTGCTAATAAGCAAGGTTTATTAATTAAGAAACCCACTTGCCTGCACCCAAACATGCCTGGATATTTGTCAATATTCTTTTTAATAGCTGCTTTCTCTTTCATGAATGTCTATCAGCCACCCATAATTCTTAGACAACATGTCTGCAGCCAGCTTTTGTGAACATGTTAATTAGAATGCCTGTTCCAGCAGAGTTTCTGAGATGAGCAGCAAACAGTATTGCTCTTCCACCCCACCCCCACAGTAGGCACCCAAACAGCATGGCTTATTCAACAGAAATCACACAGAGAAGAGAAACCAGGTAGATTTGGAGGCTCAGAGCCATAGTATAAAACTATAAATCCTGCTTACATAGAGAGCTTAAGCACCATACTGGCATTCAGTGACATACAGTGGTCTCAGATCTTGGATTTTACGGTTGCCTGGAGTATCAATAGTAGTTTGTTTCGTAACATTGCAAAGAACTTACTTGGCCATAGCACATACAAATGCACCAAAATGTAAGCAGAAAGCTAATTCATCCTCTACCTTCCAACAGGCAGAGAGGCAGCCTGCCACAGAATGTCCAACTGTGAATTAACTTTCCTTAACTCAAGGTAATAATTTGGTTTGATAGATAAAATTTGGTTTTCTAAATTATCTGCTTCAGCACAATTGCTTTGCTAAGTGACTTCTTGGTTATTAACAACACAGCTAAAATCTTCCTGAGGTGAGGCAGTTCCACATTGAGTGGGTTGATACCAAGGAAATAAAACCCTGTAAAAATTTGAATAGCTAAATACTGTCTTGTGAAAATACTGGGAATATAAGTGTTCGTGTGTAGGATTAAAGGTGGTGGAGCTGCACTGAATATATTGCAGTTACTGTATATGTGTTTTAGGATAGAAGGAGTGGTTATACAACCTAAAGAAAGGAATGTGTAAATATCACTTTAAGAAAGACAGTTGCTCATAGTTAGGTAGGACATGAGTTTACTGGATCATGACTTTTTTCCACGGAAATTTCTCTTTAGGCTTTATGGAGGGCAGGGTTAGACATTTTTGAGTGTCCCACTGATTGGAGACATCTATTGTACTAAAAGACTTCATACTTAGCTCACTATTTATGACTCTGATAGAATTATAAATAAAGCTCTATTTCAGACTACAAGTAATGTAACAAAAATAGGAAAGAAGGAGTAGGGAAGCCTCCTCCAAATTTCCAAGAAATAATGCCACACTGCAAAGCTCTGCAGTTTATCATAAAAAGGTCATGTTCCCAAAATAAAAAGCCTAAACCTGACCTAAAAGTACTGAACAGGACTGGAGAAATAAGTACAGCCCATTCATAGACTGAAAATTTGTGCTACTGTTTTATAGTCTTTGGTTGAAGAATAAAAGTTTTCCACAGAATGGTATCCTGAGCAGAGCCTGCAGCTTGTTTTAAAATAAGATTGGCAGAGAAAGTTGGTGCTTTGCAGTTACCTTCATGACATGTGGGGAGAGGCTTCAGTAGCTTCTGCTTTTTATTTCCCTTGGAACCTAGAGGGTGAGAGGCCGTTGGTTATGTGGGGTATCACTAAAGTCATGTTGTTTGGAAATGGGCCTGCATTTCTTCCAATCTGCTGTTGAGAAAAAAAAATTAATGATGGAGATATGTTGTGCCTGTGATTTAAGGTTTCCCTTCTCTGCTGCTGCTGACATCTGACCTCAGACACCTTTCCATCACTTTTCTTCACTATCTCAATATCATTTTCACCTTCTCTTCCTGAAGCCTTTCCACAACCTGAGAAGGAACATGGCAGAAACCATTTTCACATTAGGGCTGTCATTCTAAAATCTGCACCTTCTTGGTCATCCATTTTTAAAAACTCCCATGAAAAATACAGTTATCAGAACTGCTCAAACATAATAGCATTTCTGTCCACTAATGTTTACTGTTTCACCCTCAATTAATTCTTGCATTTTGGTTCTCCTTAAAATTCAGTTAAATGAACATTCCCTTTTAAGAGTTTTTGAAAACTCAAATCATTCATATATTTAGAAAGCTATCTGTTATCTCAAAGAGGCATAAGTTCCCCTGAAATTTTCAAAATTTAAGAAAGTTTAAAAGTCACTTCAGATATCAATTATTCTCTTTTACAGTTCTGGACACATTTCTTACACCTGTCACTGTGGCATACATGGCAAGTCAAAATTCCCTATAAAAAATGTGAGCTCCTCTCCCTCTTACCAAAAAACTGCAGTGGGAGACACATCTATTTTCCATTTGTGTTTTTGGCTAAATTTTTTTAAATATCTCTGAAAAAAAATCACATAGTTGGAAAGTTTTATCCTCAGTAATAATGAGTCTAACATTTTTCCATGAGCATTGCTAAGGCAGTTTTCTGGGTCCAGTTAGAAATGGTTGATCAACACTCATATAGCCCAGCAATATCTTTGCCAAGAGAAATGCAAAGAATGCTTAAGAGTGTGAAAAAATATTTTCTTTATACAATTTCATTATATAGATGTTTGAAATATGGTAAAATAAAAAGTGTATGTCCCTCTTGCACATTCCCACTTTCCACATCAGCAGGGCAACACCAGGTTCATGAGAACAGCAGTTCAGGCTGCAGCTGCTCAGGCTCAGAATAATATCCCAACAAAGTCTCACTAAGAACTTCTAGTGAAAGCATGCACTTCCACAAGTTTCACAAGTTGGGTTGGGTTGGTTTTTTTCCTCACTGGGACATTCTGAGAGGGTTTTTATTGTTTTGGGATTTTTTCACAGAATCTGAGTTTCAAGAAGTGTTCTGAAACATAAAGAATGCTCTACTTCCACTTCTATAAGGGAGTCAGAAGTTACACAATGGTCGTGTGAGAAGAACCACAACTTTTGCAGGGCATTTTTCATTTCATTAAGAATGTGAAATGAGTAAGAATAAGGACATTTTTGTCTGAAAAGATCTAAAATGATTAGTCAGTTTCAAACATGGAATTTTTTCCTAGAAATTAAGGCAGTGTCTGTTTGCATTATTTGTTTGCCCGTTTATCTTGGTTTAGTTTGTTTATTTCAGATGGATTTCATTTGGCAAGGGGATTTGATTTGATTTATTTTCCTTTTCTCCCAGTTGTGCAGGGAAAGATTTTAATTGGTTGGTTGCTTTTTTTTGTTCATGTCCATAATGACATTTTTTTCCTTATGGTCATTTTCAGAAAAAAAAGAAAAAATACAACTTCAGATTCTGATTTACTGTTGCCCCGATGACTTATCTGGGCACTTTTCCATGCACAATCAGAAAGGAGGGAACCCTCACTTCTGGGTTCCTACTACATCCCCATTAATACAGAAGTTCTTCAACAATGACAGAAAGAAGAATTTACTTTTACTGAACTTAAATGCTGGTTTTACATAAAATAGACTGTAATTCAGAGTCTGTAATGTCTACTGAAAGGTTAGGCTCGTTACCATCCAAATAGGCTGAGCTAATAAAAATTATATTTGTTACAATCCAAATAGATTAACCAGCCTTAAGGGCTTAGCTATGTATCACACTTTTCAATTTTCTTATAATTAAATTAACATAAAACAGGCTTGACAAATAAATGACTGTATAAGAAACAGTTAAGCTCTATTTAACCAAAATAACTGTTCTATTTACATATACAGCAACCTGTGTCTATTTTGGGAGCTCTAAGAAGCCTATCTAGTTAGCAAATCCTTGGGCACTCACAGTCTGCCACAGACTGTTAAGTATTGGTCCCAGACTTTCAGTGAACCACATATATCCTAGAGGATAGATTTTGTGGTTTAACTTCTGCACTCCCTGTTGGTTGTCTCCCATCAGATACCTCCTCCCTGTCACAACTAAGGAATGGCCTTGGAAGGGTCTATATGCAGCATTAGCTTTATTCACCAAATAGCCCTTCTGACTAAACTGTTTCAGTAGGATTACTTATAGAAACATAGCATCATTTAGATTGGAAAAGACCTTTGAGATCATTAAGTCCAACCGCTAATCTGACACTGCCAAGTCCACCACTAAACCATGTTCCCAAGTGTCACTTCTGCACATCTTTTAAATACCCCCAGGGATGGTGACCTAGCTACTTCTCCAGGTGACCTGTTCCAGTGCCTGACAACCTTTTCAAGGAAGAAATATTTCCTAATATCCGATCTAAACCTTCCCTGGTGAAACTTGCAGTCATTTACTCTCATCCTGTCACTTGTCACTTGACAGAAGAGTCTGACCCCCACCTGGCTACACCCTCCTTCCAGGCAATAAGGTTACCCCTTGAGCCTTCCTCTTACAGGTTAAATAAGCCCAGAGAAGAGGAGTTTTATGAAACTAAGCATATGTGTAAGTCTTTTCAGGGTACTGATTTTAGTCTCTTCACCACATTTTCCCCATCCATACATACATCTGTTGCACACATATCTAAGCTGAAATAAGTTCTCAGGTAGCACGTCTTGCATGGAAACAGGGGACTCTTTAATAGTTTTAGCAGTTCATTAATGAAGGCTGCATAGTTCACTCAGCAGCACTGACTTTCCTAAAAACACTGTGGCTGTCCATAAACTGTATCTACATATTAGCTTTCTCACCTTCTTTTCCCTCTCTTCCATTCCACTGTAAATCTTGAAACCATAATACTCAGAACCTTAATTTTCACCATGTCTCCAATTTACTGCTAAAAAGAATGAGATGCAAATAATACTCCAGCTTATAGTCTCCTCTGTGGTTGCGCCTTTGGATGAGAGACCACAGGCATAACCTTAGTGGTTGGCAAGAACACAAATGTGAGCTGGTGAGTCAAGATAGTAATTTTCTTTCTTGTTCCATGTGGGAGGTGTTGGGATGCATGGCTGGGGAGGGTTTTCCCTTGAGGAGTGCTGTTGGAAAGACTTTCATGAAAGTTTTGTTTCCCTTTCTGCTGTGCATATCAAAAACTTAGTATGACCTGGCATCAAAGACAAAATTTACAGAGATCACACCAGGTGTCTGCTATATAGGGTGTGTTGGATGTGGTCGAGAGCTTTTTGTGTCACACTGTCACACACCAAGTGAAATAAATTAAATTGATGTGTAACCTGGTTTTGCGAAAGCCCTGAAACTCTATCTGTTATGCTGTAATATGTGTGTGGTTTGGCAAATGGTAAAGAGAATAGTTTCCACTTTCCATAAAGCCATGCAAAATCCACTTAAGTTTCTTAGGGCTTTGTGCTATAATTAACCATTCTGAGAGTGCTATTGTCTGAGGACTATGCCTTTAAGCCTCTTCTCCTCCCTGTAGGAACTCACTCACAGCAGAGGAGTGAAAATGGAGTTGAGATCAGCAAGCTGGATACTTACATGTTTCTTTTGCTACCCTTTTTCTGGTGCCTTAATTTTATGAACAATGGGCTGCCTATTGCAGAAATGATCAGTATTGCACCTCAGATATTCTCCCTAAATTACAACTGTGCTGCCTGGATTAAGCTATAAATATCAATGTATATTGCAGAAGTTTGCTTTAAAAAGAAAGAAAAAGATAAATGGATACTATTTTTAAATGCAGCCCTAGAATCAGGTGGCTTCATGCTGTTTTGATAAGGAGCTGAGTGGCACTGGCTGAGAAGGAGGTCGAAGCAGCAGCAGCATAACCTCCTCTCACTGCAGCCAGCCAGATAATCAGGAACTTGTGCTCCGAAGGGTGGGAGGGGAACAAGGTGATGATTATTGTTTTACCTGAGGCTTCCTCTGGGGAATTAACTGAGCTTTTGAAATTCAGTTCTCCAGAGTGCAGTTTTCATGGCCCTCTCTTGTGCAGACTCATAACAGCCTTTTGACATGGCTCCTGCAATGGCCAATAGCAAGAAAGAGGGACAGAGCCACTCAGTGGGAAAGGAGACTGGATGACCCTAACAAAACTCAGTGTTCTGCAAGCCATGGGTAGCCCAGGATCAGTCTGGAGCCGAGAAGAGACTTGCTTCTGTAAGAAGAAGCATTGATAGCACCTTTCTTAAGGTTTCCTAAGCTAAGATTGAAGGTGTGTTTTTCATCCTCTTTTTCCCTTCATTCTATGTAAGCTGATGTGTGCCACTGTGGGAATTGGGTTTGGACTGTTTTTAAACTGTAGAAGATTCAGAGCAACTGGCAGCTTAGGACACCACAAGGGATATTTCAGTAAGGACCTCTTGGATGTTTTATAACATTCATTTTTGTTTGCTAATATAGTATTTACAAGGCATGAAGGAATGGTGAGAGACTGTGAAGCAGTATATCTTTTGTTATTCTGCAAACTGAAATACATTGCAAACAGTTAACTCTTACTTAACACTGTTTTCCTTACATGTTACTCATCACCTCCCTCTAAATATGCCAGGTCCTCCACCTTCCCCTTTGGTAGCTCCCAACACTATCTGGGTTAAAAACAGGGCAGTGGAGTATGCACAAACCCAGAGCTGCTCCATAGCTGTGCTTTGACTTCTGAGGTATTCACTGTGTTTCCTCTTCCTTAGCTTTATGTATTAAAGCTTATTTTTAACTAACGCTGTGATCCTAAGCTTCTCCACAGCCTCAACTAAGCCGTGTGATTCATGTTTCAAAGCCTAATATTTTAGCCTCAAAAGCAGGATGAAATACTGTCATTTGAGTTTTTTAATGACTATGGACTAGTACATGCTTTTTCAGCCTTTCCTCAAAGGCTCCAAATTAGAATAAAACTAATTTCCACAGCATATGTAAGCCAATAAAAAGAGTATAGCAGGAGGAGGATATGGAGCTGGAAGAGAATAGCATGGTACTGGGATTTGAGCTGAGTTTGTAGAGTATAATGATAAATTATGTACAAATATTATTGCTATTATTATGTAGTAGTATTATTCTGTGCCAGCACTCTTTGCTGGTATGTCAGTCCTGAATGCAAAATTCTTCTGGTTTTCCTCCCCTTTGCAGTCTGAATAATGGGGCTTATTTTGTGCAAGTTTTGCCCCAGGGTTTCCCTTCTCTGACTGGCAGATGAATATATGGTTAGAGCCTTCTGCTCTGAGCCTGTGGAGCCACCCAGCTTCTCTGCTGTGATGCTTTCTGTAGCATAATACTCATGTGGAGCTTTACAACAGAGAAGACAAGTGGCCATGGAAGCTTAGCTGGTAATCCAAAGCCCCTTGAAACCAAAGGGCATTTTCTCTTTGGCCTCAGTGTGCTGCCAATGGGCTGCTAAATTCTACTCTGGGACATAGACCAGAAGAAAAACTCTGTGAGAAATTGAAGGAGGATGCAAGAAGGGAATAAATGGGTCAGAGAACATGAAATAAAAGGAAAAAATGAAAGTGGGAATGAGAGATTATATTTAATAATAAGGGTCCTTGGGGAATAAACTGCAGTAAGCACTGAACAGTCAAAGAGAGGAGGTGATCCTGCAGCGAGGATCTGTGAAAGGGATGGAGACCAACACAATATCATCTCCATAAAGGAATGCAGATGACACTTTTCTGCATAAACCTGGAGGCAGAAAAATGAAAAGTATTCCAGGCTTCCTGAGGTAAATTGGAGCTTCAGTCTGAGGCATCCCTTCCTGTGGATTTCTCTTTCTGTTCTTGTCTTTTTGGCACAAATAAGGACTTGCCTAATTGCCTACCTCAGCATGGGCAGAGTTCAAGAGAGAGGTCTTGTTGTTCAGTCTCTTATCTCCAAGTGCCTGAATAATCAAATTTTTGATGATACAGTAGGCAAAGAACAAGAAGTTATAGTGTGGTGTAGCTATTTTTTCGTGGACTGTCCCAAGAAAACAAATACCACAGCCAAAAGAGCTGCTGTAATCATTTAGACATTTGACTCATCATTTTTATAAACAACCCTAGGAAAACAGACTATCTCTCTTCAGAAATTACATCTAAAGCACATATATAGCCCAAGACATTTGATTTGCAGAGGATGTCCCTTCAGAGTTCAAGGAGCAAATACACCTTCAGTCCTCTGTCACTTGGAGAACACAGGCAGTTCCTCGAGTTCTGCCAGTGCCACACCTCTGATGTAACTGTGGTCTGCAAACCCACCACACCACACGTGGAACATTTCTGGGGTGGCTGCAAGCAAAATCTGAGTATTTCCAGATTGAGCTGGTCATCAGGTTTCAGTGATCACCAATTAAGTCATGAGCACTTTCATACCTAGAGGCATTAAGGACACAGTTGCCTTTTTTGACAGCATAGCATGCTTTCTTAACATCTAAATATCTTTCTTTGCCATGCTATAAAAAGATGGAAGTCATGGTTAATGAAGGATGAAAATATCTAGAATGACTTTCTTTTTCCAGTTGCATGAAAACATAAGGATATCTTGGTAACAAGAAAAGAAAAAGTCACGTGAATTATTTACCATGAGAAATACAAAGAGTAACACTGAAAAAAAATAATAAGTGCTATTCAAATGCAATAGAAGCCAGTAGAAGGCGGGTACTTGCATTTAAAAACTTATTGTATTCATGGCTTCATTTATTTTGGTGGTAGTAGAATCTAAAGAACAAAATAAATTAGAACCAAAAATGGAAAAGATGGGATTAATATACGGTATGCTGTGAATGATTTGTTTCTCTTCCCACAATGCCCCTCTCCGGCTTATCTGAACACTTAGCTGTGTTTATTTCCATAAAGAATGCATTTTATTATGAAGGAAGCTAGCATGTGCTTTTTAAAATAAGGCAAAAACTTTATTAAAATTCAAAAGAAAAGTAAACAGAGATGATTTGGGAAGCTTTATTCATTTATTTGGGCAAACACTGCTAAAAACATTTAGGTGCACTGCATGTTTAAAAAGTAATAAATAGCTATTGTGCTTACTTCATAAACTTGTCAGAGTGTCTTCATTTTATTTTCCTGAACAAACTGAATTTCTGTACTGCTCATCCACAGCCAGTTAATAAATACATCACCCTAAAAAGTGCTGTGGTATTAAATTTACAGCAGATAAAATATGGATGAAGTTGCTGTGCTTCAGGTACGTCAACTGTGATTTAATATCTCTGACTACCCTTATGAGGAGTAAAAGATTACTCGGCTGCTCCAACAGCAAGATACTGACCTTTGCTCCCAAGTAACAGCCACTCAGCAAATAGTACCAAATGAAGAAGTAGAATAACATATAGATTTGCCATAAGAAAAAATTGATCTATACCCATATATCAAATCTGCTGATCAGAGCTCTGCAGAAAAAGTATCTCATAATCTTTAGCATGGAATTGCAAAAACTTTTGGTGAAAAGTATGGGGATTATTTTAAAGTGAAAGATTTCTTGGGGAAAAAGTGTCCTATATCTGTATGTGTGGTGTGTGGAGAGTGTCACACATATATCCAGGTATACATATACCACCTTGACACATCTTCAAGTATAGAAGCATCAACAGATCTTTTAGATCACCAGCTATTGATCTAGCAATCAGCCTTATCTCCATTTTCCATTTTTCTGTTAATTCTTTGAAAGAATGGAGAAAAATGTAACATTGTCTCTATAAATGAAGGTGAAATTCCTCTGGGAAAACTCATATAAGTCTGATTTAATCTGTATCTTTTTAAAAGTTATATCTAAAGGTGATAAAAACCCCAGAAAGAAATGTTTGTTAGCAAAGAAAATAAATTCTTGTGATTTACATTTTGCCTTCAAAAAAAAGGTGGGTGAGTGAAAGGGTGCTGCTCTGCACTTCAAAGCAAAAGCAAATGAAAAATTTTCAACAACAAAGCCAAAATATGAAACAGACAAATCACTCTGCTGAGTACTTTTTAACCTACGGTGGCACATGCTAGCAAAGCAACTGCTGTATATGTAATAAGGATGGAAAAGGTAATCTTTAAACGTAAAAGCAAAATAAGAAAACTTCCTTAATTAGTGCTGATTAGTCCTACTTAAGGAGGTAGAATTTGATTTACAATGGTAAAATCAGTAGATTTATATGAGTATTAGACCTGCACTGTTGAGATTTTGTCAAGCCATTTAAAATTTTAAAATCTTCATTCTTTAACACCCACAATTTTCACATGATCTAATAATATTTGTGCTTTATAGTCTGACAGTTAGGTACATATTTTAACTTGATATCATAATTCCTGGATCCAGTGTTTTTGTTTCCACACAAATGAAAGTCTTGTTCAGCTCCCATTTCTGTGCAAGCTCTTGTTTTTAACAGACAGGGGTTTTTTTCCTGAAGAGCTGATTTGATTAATATGTCCAAGAAATATAGCATGATATTTGTCTCAAATATCTGCTGTGGTTTTATTGCAAATGATAAACCATGACGCCTAAAGATTATCGATGCTTTTTGTGAAAGTTGGATTTATTTCCAACTGAGACTTAGAAAATAATGTGATTTTAAAATGTGAAAGTGGTGGCATTTGTTTCAAGACTTTGTTTGGGGTTTTCCTTTCAGTTAAAGAACACCTTTTGCTATTAAGATGCAGTGGCTTGGTCAAACAGGAACGTGCATCCTGCCCATCCTAGCCCAGATGTTACTCATTCAAACAGACGTCAGCCCATAAACCTTTCTAAACAAGTGCTTTCTCCACTCTGATTGCACAAGGGATTTGGCTGGGCAAGATGACATTTTCTTGAGTGACAGATGCTCATGCTGCAGTAGTACCATGGACACTCATAATGTCCTTGCAGAGCAGCTGCTCCTTGAGGATTTTATACAGCTTTCTTTGTCCTTGTAATAATATAGAAAAAGAATATTTTGCTCTTTAAACTTGGGAGGTTAAAATACACGCACAGGAATGAGAACCAAGACTTACTAGCAAGATTTAGAAAGTCTCAGAAGCTGAAGATGTGTAGATACTGTGAACCTTCTAAAGGCATAGTTTCAAACACCATAGAAGTATTTTATTGGGCATTCCTGTCTTGCCTGAACTTGTAGCAGAAAGTAGGCACAGGAGGGATCACAGGAGATGGAAAGAAAGAAGGATAATTGGCAGATAATCTGAGAGGTTCAATTTTTTGCAAAATAAGTGGGTGGTTTCTAAAATTTATGGATGTTTTCTAGATTCTATTTCTCTGTATTTGAATTAACAAGAAAGAAGAGATCAAAATTTTTAATATGCATTTTTATCGTAATAATAGAAATAATAAGCAGCAACATCTGATGTCAATGCATATTATTCAGAGCATTAGGAATTATCACTGAACAGTCTATTGCAGAATGGATTTCAAATTAATTTCACAATAGAGAACTTTGAAAAAACTGCTAGCACTCTGAAATGGAGGTGGGTAGGATCAAAAGGCATTTCCTTACATTGGATTTTTGTCTCTGGCCAACAGAGTGGTATTTCCCTGGCACAACCAATGCAGTGTCAGTGACATCATGTCACAGCCCATTACAGCATTCCCAAGCTCAAATTGCTGTCATGGAGTATGACACTCCACAAATATTCATAGAATTCACATGAATATTTTTCTCATTGCTACTTGGGTGTCACTTCACATAGTTAATACCCAGCCTCAATCCTTGCCTACAATCAGCAGTTAAGAACCAGCCTGTGGGTCTTGTACGCTGATCAGAAGTGCTGACATAAGTAGAGGGTGGCATTTCACCTTGAAATCCCATTTAATAATATGAAAATAGGGGGCCTAGTGTTTGCTATCTTGATGCCACAGAGACATTTTTTTTGTTGGACTACCATGCTGAATTTGGTCCAGTCAAATTTGCATCCTCTCTCAAGGACATCCAGGTGAGATGAAAACCATCCCTGCTGTCTGAGGATCCTATGGAAGAAGAAAGTTAACACAGTGAAAAAAGAATTTAAAACACCTAAAGCTAGCACAAATGTTATCTGTTTGGCTAGGCAGGGCAAATTTAAGAGATATGACTTGCCATCTAGACCCTGCTGTTTATCATGTCAAGTCAGACTCAAGAGCCGCTGGTCAGGAAATATAAGGTATTTATTGTTTTGCTGCTGCCTGCAGCAAGCCTGCCCTGTGGCTAGCAAACAGGGTTCCGTTTTCAAAACCACTACGTGTGTGAATAAGCACAGTTTTTTTGAGAGGAAAGTTGATCTAAAATATAAAGTGAAAGTCTGTAGCAAGGACATTACTCTCAGAGAATAGCATTTGATCTCTCTTAAAATTGCTAGAGAATATTCCAGAGAACACTCTTTGAATGGGATAGTCGAAATCCAAAAGGCTCTGTTAGTATTCAATAATTAAATAAATCAAGTTTAAATTGTTTCAAATCTATACTTTTATTAGTGCTCTCCTGAAGTAACAGTGAATCTGATGTTAAAGATACAGCATCAACACAGTTCTGGGGTTCTTCCCTGCAGGCAGAAGGCAGAAGATGAAGAATTGAAGGCAAGAGATGAAGAGCATTTGGGCCTGGACTTTGTTCCTTTAAGAGTTGCAAAAGAAACAAAGAAAATACAGTGATTAGAAAGCTGGAAATCACGGTCAGGATCAGGGGGAGGTATTTAAGTCCACGTTTACATGGAGCTGAAAAAGTGGTGGATTAGGGAGGCAAAAATAAATTTAAAAAATCTTCTGAGGGTTCAAGGGCATCTGTGGGGACAGCAGCAATGAAAAGCATTATACAGGCTGGAAAGGGCAGAAAGGGAGCATGGAAAACCTAGGCTTCTAGGAAGTAACACTGGGAGATGCACTACCAGACATAATATGGGTTGGTTGGACCAAGGGAAAGTGAAAAAAAAAACCTTTTGGGAGATTGTAAACAGGATCTAAGGATTCAGAGTTGCAGCAGGGGCTTTATTAGCAGAAAGCTTGCAGCATGCTTGCCAGCTCTGGGAGACCTGGCTGCAGCACTGAGGACCTACACACCTCTAATAAGCAGAGAGGGAGCCTGTGAGGAAAAGCCCCTGGTTTGCCTTGTGCCCAGATTAGGTGCTCGGTGTGCTCTTCTTACCCTAAAGCCGGTTCCCTGCGTAAGGACATCACAGCACTATGACTGCAGAGGGCTGAAGACTTAACCCAGATTTTATTCAGCCAGGATTGTTTGATAGCACAGCCTCCCCTTTGGCAGCAGCTGAGAACCGAGCTCTGCTCCTGCAGCCGAGCACCAAAGGATTGATTCTGCAAGCTGCTGAGCACACATGGGAACCCTTCAGCCCACCTGAGTTCAGCAGGGCCTGCGAGCACTCAGATCCTTGCAGAAGTGATTGGCAGATGCTGGATGGCATCCTCAGAGAATAAATGTTGTTGGATGTACCTTCTCCTCCTTATTAGTAGCAAATTATACCGGCAGCTGTCCAAGATTTTTTTACTCTGACCTGTCCCATTCTTAATCAATTGCTGATACGTGTGTGTGCAAGAGGTGAAAAAGCATATTTGTTCCTTTCCTTTTGAATATGGAGCCAAGAGACAAAATTAAAGTGGGGGAAGGAGGGGAAAGGGGAAGGATTCACAGAGACTCTTGCAAATAAAATCCATTGATTTACATGGCTTTTTGCTAAATCACAAATATCTAGTTAGATCTAGAGTAAGAATTTATTCACAGAAATGCTCACAAAAAGCAAAGCAAATCCTACCATGAATAAATATTCATGGGACCATTTGCACTGGGAGAACTCCCCTGGCTATTCTGAAAGCCTTTTTTTTTTTTCCTGTAATGTGGCTGGAAAGGATAGAATTAAGCAGTTTCAAGAAGTGAAAAAGGAACATGAAGTAGTAGTCAGAGAGAAGTGTATTTGCTATTAGCACAGCCAGGAATAGAGAAGCTCTTCATCAGGCAGGTGACCATTCCACCTTGTAACTGGTTTGCCTTCAGTCATGAGGCTCAGAACTGATGGTCCTGGGAAGCAGGGTACAAAAATCTTATGTGCCTACATGTAAACAGACTGAGTAAAACAGACTGAAAGCTGGGGGATTATATATTAGCTGTTCCAATGAAAGCTCTCTCTGGCCAGGAAAGGGGAGATGGACATTTAGGAAGTCACCATTTAGCTGATGCTGGACTCAGTATGTGGGAAACCTCCACAGGCTTTTTAAATCATTTGACACGATTATTCTAACAGGAACCAGGACAGACATCTTCCTTGCCATGTCATGGCTACATCAGCAGTTACACAGGCTCCTCTTTTTTCCCATTATCTGGTTAAATCAAAGATTTTCACCTGCACAATGGCATGTCTCCAACAGTGCCATGGTCTTACTCGTAACTTGGAGTTATGGGCTTTGAAACCTTTGGAGTGGAAGAGACAAGTTATCCAGTAGAGTTGTTCCCTTTTGCAGGAGCTCAGCCCTGGACCTCTCTGGAGAGAAGAAAAAGAGGAGAAAAGGAGAAACTAGGTGTGAACAGCCATTGTAGGCACCTCCAGGTTACCTGACACTCCTTGACACACAGCTGCTCCCTGAGCCTGGCCAGGCTCTGACCAGCACCTTAAATACAGCCCAGTGCTGGTTTCATCCTCTGATGCAGTGTCTGAAAAGATGATTGAAATCCCATTCAGCCACCCCAGCTACAGGCAGGGAAACCCCAGTATGCTGCTGATACCTTCAGCCCTGGTAGTAAAATCTTTCTGCAACCTTCTGTGACGATCCTGACCCCCTTGCTACCCAGACTAGGGGAGACACGCTGAATGCCTCTGAGTCCATCAAAGTCTGAGAATTGCAATTTGGGAGGGTGGCACCTGGAGAAAAAAAAAATCCTTTTTTATCCTGACAGATTCCAATGCACTTTGCTTTTATAGACAAAGTAGCATTCTATATAATAGTGAAAAGGCACAATTACATTTTTAGATTGATTCTTAAAATGCTGCTTTATTGAGAACTGAGATAATTTTGTGGTCAAATATTCAAAACAAAGAAACATACAAGAAAAAAAACAACCAAGACCAGAAACCTTGCCAGTGTTGGCCTGAAAAGCTAGCAGCATCCAATATACAGTGGACATTTCATCCTTTCAGTGTACAGTTCCAGTAAAAACAACAAAACTGAGAACCAGTGCTTACTTGATTTTGTTAATACTTTTATTTATTTATTTTCCTTCCAGTTTTTCATCCTTGATGTATCTCCTAAGACTGCAAGCAGGATACATAGTGCTTCATATTCCAAGTGCTGAGGCCTATCTATCAAAAGCTGACTGGAGTGGGTGGTGAAATACAGTAGGAGGTGGCTAGCTACACAGTTGTACTATTAAATTACTGTCTGTCCAAGGAGAGTAATCTCTTGTTTCAGCAGCAGGTACTACTACCAGAGACTGTAAAAACCTCAAGCACTCTGAAATAGGCTGTCATATGGAGCACCATAAATTACATCAGTCAAATATTCCATCATTCATTCTCTCCACAGTCTTACAGTGGGATGAATAGTCTGCTCAAGGGAGGAAAACAACCACCAACTTTCTGATTCCTTCTCTATTTATTTTCTGGGAGAGCTTCAGGGGCCACCTTCCTATGAGAAATTTTAATTAAACATAAAACATAATTTTCCATTTGCATAGCTGCAGGTTTCAGGGACCACAAGGCTGCTCCCCAAAACGCAACAAAGGTGTGGAATTTTCTTTTTCTCAAACTGCAGATATTGTTATTCACCCTATTATTAAGAAGTTTAAGAAATGCAGCATCAATGACTTCCTTTTCATCTTTGTAGAGTGGAACATTTGACAGTAAGTTAAAATCCTAAATAAAATATGAAAGCTGCCAGCACATGCCAAAAGTCTCTCGGAGAGCATATATGAAAAGTTGCTCCTAAGACGCAAATGCCACTAATACCATATGAAAATTGCAAAAAGGTATATGAAAGTCACTAATGTGACATGAAAGAACAAAAGTCTTCAAATTATGTGGAAGTTGCTGTTACGATATGTTTCCCTTACTGTTCTAGTTACTTTCTATCCTCTTATTAGCAACTTCTATTTCAAACTAATCTTTGATAAAAGTCTTATTATATTAACAATTTTCTTTAAGTATCAGAAAATTGTATTTCCCATTGCACTGAGTGAAGTGTGACCTCATTAGCAGCCTCTTGAATTGTTGCATGGCTTTTTTCCTCCCTTTCCTTCAGAAAATACATGCATTCCTGTAGCCACACTCTCTGCTCACTTTGTCTTTATAAAGAAAGGCATACGCTGACTGCCTCGCACAAAAATTCAGGAGCAGGCTCAAAGTAGATTTTTGGAATTAAGATTTCCAACATCTGTGCTTCTCAGTCCACATTGCTAGCTGCAGTGTTTTTTAAAGGTATCAATACCATATCTAGGAAGAGCCACAACTTTTAGGAAATTCTATCCGAAGGAAAGCCTGAGCCCACAGTAACATGCCATGTGTGTGAGTTCTCTTTTCAGTAGAGAGCTCTGGTGCAGGGTTTAAATCCATATTTGAGTAGAGGGGGTGCATTTTTACTAATCCTGTACAGACAATATTCAGTAAATCCCTACTTCTGTAATCAAAGATGAGTGTCCTTGTGGACCCCTTGAATGACAGTGAAACCTCATGAATGCACAAGAGTGGGGCAGCATGAAGCTGAGTTTGGGGTTATTAGTATTTCAAGGCTGTTTCTCTACAGACCAGAGCCTGAGAAAGTGTCAAAGCTGAAATGATCTAGAACACAGATGTAGCATACTTTGTGTTTTATGGGTCCACTGATTTTGAATATATTTTCATCAGTCATGAATCTTATTTCTTCTTTTCAAAATCTTCTGTGAAGGTGATGAAATGCATTGCCTTGCTAGTTCAAGCTGCTGAAGTCCTGTATTTCTCCCATGTAACTAATGCAAGCAAAACACCAGGTCAAGCATGCTATGAGAAGGTCAGGATGCTAATAGGAGATGAAAACATGAATAGATGACAAACATTTGTAGTGCAGATTTCCTGGCTCCATATGTAGGCCAGACCTGACCTCTGCAAACTGTGAGGGGGTGGCTGCATTCCCCCACAGTGCAGTATTCCGTTTGCATGAAGAGCTTGAGAAAAAGGCACCTTCCACTAGTGAAATGGCTGTTGAATACCATGTGGTAAATCTGTGTCCCAAGATGCACCAAAAGAAGCCACTGAGTGACATTAAACATGGCATCCTTTTAACAGTTTCTCCTTATATTTGATTTTGATAGTGGGAAACTGCAATTAACACCATAAATAGACTAGTTACTAGTGACTGTTCCTAAGCAAAAATCTTTCAGTTTCCCCACCAAACCCTTCTTCAATTATTGGTCAGAAGATAATGTAATTTGTGCATTTAATAACAATTTGAATATCCCACTCTTGTCGGTTGTCCCTGGCCAGATGCCAGGTACACACCAAAGCCACTCTATCACACTCTTCAGGGGAGAGGACAGGGGAGAGGAAATACTACAAAGTCTCATGTGTCAAGATAAGGACAAGGAGAGTTCTCTCACCAGTTACCATCAAGGGCAAAATGGACTCAGTGCGGGGGAATCAGTTTAATTTATTAATTAGCAAATCAGAGTAAGATAATGAAAAATAAACCCAAATCTTATAAACACTGTCCCCTCATCCCTCCCTTCTTCCCAGACTCACCTTTATCCCCCATGTTCCCTTTCTCTTCCCCCAGTGGCACAGGGGGGCAGGGAATGGGAGCTGCTGTTAGTTCATCACATTTTCTGTCTGCTGCTCCTTCTTCTGAGGAGGAAGTACGCCTCATGCTCTTCTCCTGCTCCAGTGTGGAGTCCCTCCCGTAGGAGGCAATTTTCCATAAACTTCTCCAACATGAGTCCTTCCCACAGGCTGCAGTTCATCATGAACAGCTCCTTCATGCATAGTTTTCCACAGGGTGCAGTCCTCCAGGAACAAATTGCTGCAGTGTGGGTCTCCCAGAGGGTCACAAGTCCTGCCAGCAAACCTACTGCAGCATGGGCTCCTCTCTCTGTAAGGCCACAGGTCCCACCAGGAGCCTGCTCCAGCGTGGGCTTCCCATGAGGTCATAGCTTCCTTTAGGCATCCACCTGGGCTGGAACTGGGGTCCTCCACTGCAGATGGGGATATCTACTGCACCATGGACCTCCGGGGGCTGCATGCCTGACTCACCATGGTCTCCCCACCACAGGCTGCAGGGAAAACTCTGCCCTGGCACCTGGAGCACCTTGTCCCCCTCCTTCACTGACCTTGGTGTGTGCAGGGCTGTTGGTCTCATGTATTCTGACTCCCCTCTTCTCTGAATGCTGTTGCACAGTAACTTTCTCCTCCCCTTAAATCCAGAGGCACTACCAGCATTGCTGATGGGCTCGGGCTTGGCCAGCAGCAGGTTGGTCTTGGAGCCAGCTGGCATTGGCTCCATCAAATACAGGAGAACCTTCTGGCAGCTTCTCACAGAAGCCCTGTAGCTACCCCTGTAGTCCTGCCAGTACCACAACTTGGCCATGCAAACCCAATACAACTGCTAAAAGATGAAGTTATTATAATTTTATTTGAAAAAAAAAAAAAAGAAAAAAAAAAAAAAAAAGAAATAAAAGAGAAAAAAAACAACTTTGAAGCTAATAATCAAAAGATTAGAGAAAGGATATCTTTTAATTAATTTCAAACCCTGGATTGAGTATTAAATAGAAACATGAAAGAAAGATTTCCAATTGGAAGGGCTGGTAACTGAAGAGTCTTCACTCTCTTGAGGATTACCATTTAATTTTAAACATTGATTTAAAATAAATGATGGTACAGTCCCCAAGGAAAGATGTATTTCAGTTGTAAACATAAGAGTGATGTATAATAAATGAAATATATAACATTCTCCTTGAGGAGTTTTTTTACTTTATTGTGCAATCATGCTATGGGAATAATTTATACCTTTTAACTTGAATCTCAGACAAAAGCTATCAGGTGTCTTTCTGTAATCAGCTTTTCCTTTATTTATTTGCCTGTATTTACATATTTGAAAATTTGTCTGTGATGCCAGTTCTTCTGTCAACACCTGCAAGGGCATGTGATAGATGGGGAAGGTTTACTCTAGATTATCATCAGAATGACAAGGGTCTCACAACAGTCCTGACCAGGTATCTCACCTTATGGAAAGCCTCCTAGTTCCTCGCCTCACAGTCAGTTTCCTCACCTCATCATAACCAAAGCAGCCTTTCTCATTCATGATTGTGTTTGTCAGCTCTTCACTCTGTTACAGTCCTCCCATATTCTAATTTCTTGTTCCTAAGTATTAAGATATATTGTACCCTAGTTCTAGGAGAAGCAGCTTTTCCGCTTCATTTGTTTTGTGTCCTGTCAGCATCTAGGTGAACACAATAATTAATTATGAATAGTTGCTTCAGTACTGCTTCTAGGGATTCTTTTTCTAGGTGTTCCCATTCTGCTTTTTTTGTTTTGTTTTGTTTTTTTAGCTTACAGAAAAGAAAAGAGACTGCCAATTTTATTGGGCAAAAGTTTGCTTTAAATAATTTTCCTCTTAGGGAAAACATGTGCTCTTTCAACTCAGCTCTTGAGATCTGTTTCTAAGGTTTCAGGGTTTACATTAGTCCAGCTGAAAGACAAAGACTTGTTCAGTATTTAGCTGTTCAGACAAAACTCCATCTTCTGATCTTTTAAATCTCTCTTTTCCTTTCTTTTCTCCAAGTGACTTTCTTTTCTCCAAGAGTG